>JANHGC010000509.1:198022-214317 GCA_027560395.1 Boaedon fuliginosus | reverse complement strand
TGAACGAGTTTTTGGTTTTATTGTATAGGAATTGTTTTTTAATGTATTGTTTGGCCGCCTTGAGTTCCCCTTTTGGGTGAAGAGAGACGGGATACAAATTAATAAATTATTATTATATCTAAACGTGTATCAACAATGCATCATTCCATTTACAACAAAACCAATTTCATCCTAAATGTCATCCTCTCCTTTAAATTTATGCTAACAATGTTTGTTAATCTTCATCATCATTTTTACTGTATATAATTCTCATTCCTTCATTGATTTAGTTCTTAAAATTTATAGTAAGCATATTTTTAACACTTTAAAACTCTTAGGTTCCTTCCATACATTCTTTTTTAATCATTCCAGTTCATTCTGACAAAATCCTTAATTTCTATGGCATTTCTCTAGTTTAAATTTAAATTCCTTATCATCTTATCTATACCAATATCAACAATACATAATTCCATTTGTAACAAAATTAAATTGATCCTAAATATTATTCCCTCCATTGAATTTATGCTAACCATTTATTAATCTTCATCATTTTTACTAACTATAATTCTCATTTTCTAATTATGTTCAAATCTTAGAGCTCATATTAACCATATTTTTAATAATTTAAATCTCTAATGATCCTTCCAAACATTCACTTTTTTATATAAACACAATTATTTCTACCTAGTTTATTATTTAAGAATCTATAGTAAGCTTACCTTAAATATCTAAATTCCAATCTTTCTCTCTGTTATTTCCATTTTTCATATTTCATTTCTTCTATAATACTCTAGTGTCCCCTCTAATTTTAATAACCTCTTTTAACCATCATCCCTTCTCCATTTGTTTATACTCCTTATCAATCTTCTGGTACATCCCCCTAGCTGTTCTTTTCCCTCCCTGTCTCCATCTAATTTCCCCTTATTCAGTTTCAACATTTTTCTTCTCAGTGCTTCTTGTTGCCAGATCTCCAAGTTGTCTGTATAACTCTGTTTCTTTTTCCAGATTATTCCCTTGTCTCTTCAAGTTGTCATTTCTCTGTTTTATTGTATTTATTAGTCTCTCCTCCTCAGACATCCGGTTGATTAGTTCCACGTTTTGCACCAATCCTTGTTTTTTAAACTGCTGGTAAGACCAATCACGCTGCTCCATCTGCCTCTTTTGTCTTTCTGGCTTAGATTTCCGCCCCTCTTCTTCTGCAATCTGTCCCTCCATTTTCTGATTTATTTGTTCTGTTAATTCCAAAGTCTCTGGGGTGTTTTGATCTTTACACATAACATCCAGTATATTATTAATATCATTTCTCAGTTTTTCAAAAACCATATCTAATTTGTCCCCCATTCTTTGCAAACTTGAAGATATTGTATCATATGGTTTTTCAATTTCCATCATTTTCACTGCCCTTCCTTCCATTTCACTCATTATGGCAAGATAGACAAATTGACAATCACACTTTATTTCAGTTCTAGTTTTCAACTGTTAATAGGCTTTAAATTTAAAAAAAAATTAAAAAATTGTTGGAACTTGGGGGCTGTTTTGCCTCTGCCTATAAATAGCACTCTTAAAAGTTTTTTCCTTCCTCTTATCAGATAAAAGTTTCTCCACTTTTCCGAATCTAATATACGGTCTCTTTTTTGTTTTAGGTTTCGTGGGGTTGTTATTAAGAATCGAAAAAAATTGTCTCACTCAAAAAACATGCTCTTTTCTTTCCTTCTTCTTCTCCTCCTGCCCACTCTTACTTTCCCAGATTGAGTTCGGCTTTGTGGCAGCCATTAGACCGCTGCTTAACTTGCTGTCGGTTTAGGCTTTCTGAGTCAGGGAGGAGAGATGCAGCTCTCCTCTACCCTCCCAGCAGTCCCCCTTTACTTTGCCACCTCTCTGGAGTGACTTAGGCTCCTCTCAGAGCCCTCTGAACAAGTAAGCTTGGCACAGGGCCACAGAGATCACAGTCCAACCTCGCCAACACTCAACCTGGAGATCCCTAAACTATTCAGAATTATTTATAGAACTGCTAAAGATGGAACTGATATAAAACTGTAGCAACTTAAAAGAAAATCCTATAGAAAAATACAAAACACAATATAAGACTCCAATGACCATATTGACCTGCTACTAATCTAGAAGCAACTGATGTAAAAATTGCCATTTTCCCTCTACCTCACAAAAACCAAGTTTGTATAACCCTATATGGAATAGGATCAGGCTACTACAGAACTATATCATCCCATCCCACTCCATCAGGCAGGTAAAGTATGTTGGAAACCACATCAATTGAGGTCTAGAAAGAGAACCTTGTCTGTCATAGGCCCCACCCTATTGGAATAATACCCTCCCAGAAGTGAGGTAGGACTCCACTCTCCTGACTTTCTGAAAAAGAATTAAAACATGGGTCTGAGACCTTGTGTGACCATACACCTGTTGGGCTCGTTGGGCTCATTGGGGTCCTGAGAGCCCTACTTTTGATTTTTTAAATTAATTTTAAATGGAGCTAAATTATGCTTGTCCTCCTTTTAAAAATTTTAATTTCAAAATTTTAAGTCTAATATCTCAATTTTTATGTTCTGTTTTTATATTTTGATGTTTGATAGTACAAAACCCGAATCTCCCTTTGAGGGAGATGTTCAGAAATGCAATAAATAAATAAATAAATAAATGGAAACAGCTATTGTCAGAGACAATAAATTGGACTGAAAAAGATATAAATTAAAAGTAACCTTATGCATTATTTCTTGTTCAATGCTTTTTTTAGCCATGTTATAAACAAGACTGTCTCTCATAAAACAGATTTCCCTCAGTTTAAATTCCTTCTTCCCTCCAGGTCCTGGAGTTCATCCTGAACTTCTGTAGAGATGGAAGATGTCCTATTTCTTTTCATAGTCTGCCTTCTGACTTGTCCCTTTGTTTGAAAAACATTGTTTTTACTTTCACAGTAAAGGCAATATGGATAGTTCGATTTTGTATGCGACACAAGGCCTGCAACATCTTGCAACTGTGGGCTCTCTGTAGGAGTTAAGTGAATATACAGTGAAATCTGGACACTTCTACTGTAGGCGTCAATGAATGCTCATTTACTATAGGTGGGAACAGGGAATTATATCCTCCTGAGCACAGGAGATCAAGAGAAGGCGGTTAAAAAGCAAATCCCCACTGGCAAAAACATTGCAGCTTCCCTTCGTCTCTCTTTTATAGTGTTTCCCTTTCTATTAAATGAAATGTGAATATCACCTTATCATCTCAGTAGGAATTTCAGGCAGAGGACAGAAGCATAGATTATTTCTTGCCTGAACCAGCTAAATGCACCAGCACCTCAGAAATACCCCCCTCAACATTTTTTTTATTATCTCAAAGCTGCCTGCTAATTCGACAGACAGAGGGATTAATGAAAATAATTATAGACTTCATTCTTTCGGTAACTTCAATACGTGCTGTCCTTCTTGCTAGGATTCTAAATTTGGTTGGAAGCTGGTAGAAATTAATAATGATCTCATTTACATTTCAATAGGTTTTTTATCACTTCAGTTTATGCTAGTTTGTAGTTCACAGCAAAAAAAAAAAAATCCCGTTCCTCTTTCTTGCCTTCCTACTCCCTAAGAGTCATTACCACGCTCTCTTATTTGTTCATTTATTTTTGCTGCCTTGTTAAATTTGCATGAAGAATATTCCATTTCTTTTTTTCTAGCTATGTAATAAAAATGAAGTTATTCTCAAGGCCAGACCGAGGGAAAAACTACAGTTCAGAAGGAAGAAAAACTCACAACACTTTTGCAACAACCAGTCTTTTACTCTCAATCAATTGTTATCAAACATGGGTTCAATGTTTATTTACCTTAAGTCTTCGTGGTAGAAGTTACTTAACTCTACATCAGGGTGTCAAACTCAATTTCATTCAGGGCTACATCAGGGTTGTGTTTGACCTTGTGGGCCCGAGTGAACATGGCAGGAGTGGGCATGGCCAGCTCGACATCCTGCAGCCCGCACACAGCCCTCCTGAGTTCCATTTTTTCTTGCAGAAGGCACCACGGGTGGTTGCAGCTGAAAATGGAGCTCAGGGGGGCCACAGGCCACTCTCCCGAGCTCCATTTTTACTGGCAGAGGCACCACGGGCTGGTCCTTCACTGTTTCCAGGGCAGCCCCATGGGCCAGATTTGGCCCGTGGGTCTTGAGTTTTACACCTCTGCTCAAATGATAGAAGGTTACTTCATATAATTACTGTATTATCTAACATTATTGTCATACTTTTTATTTTAATTTTCCACACGTTTTTCCTCCTTCTCCCTATCTTATGGAAATTTAGGACAACCAGTACAGATTGCAGAGTCCCTCTATAACTATTTTTGTTGTAACTGCCAGAAAGAATTTTCATTGCTTAGGGTTTTTTTCCTCCTCAGAAAGTGCAGAATTTACTTGAGTGGACAAAAAATTATACAGCTCCTTTGCCTGATGTTCATTCACCCTTACCTCCACATTTCCCTCACAGGAGCATCCAACTGAAGACCCAGTTTTATGTGAGGGCAGCAACTTTGCTGGCATGAGGGGAGACACACCTCAATGCACAAGAAGCCTGATATGGAAACAATATTTTTTAGGTATCTGATTCTTAAGCTCCAGAATACTAAATAGTTAAACGTCCTTATTTTGCTTTGCATTCAAGAACCATTCTGATGATCATAATTTGTCCAAGATGGTAAGTATACAATTATAGATTCTAGCTTTATACATGACAAGTCCATATCAGTTCATTGGAGTTCGTCCTAGTTGCTACTACCGTAGTAGTAATTGTAACCAAGCTCCTTTGTTCAGTTAAAATATGTCTCCATAACTGAAGTAAAAATGTTCATTTTCACAGATTTAAGTGGACCTCAATTGATAAAGCTGGATCTAAATAACAACCAGTCTAAAAATATATTTTATTGATGGTATTTATATTTAAACTCATACTTGCTTGGGGCTTGGGACTCTTCCTAGTCAGATCCCCAAGGTCACCAACATCATTCTTCTGTGCAGAGGCTAGAATAGTTTAACCCCCATCTTTTAATTGTGTTTCATCTCTCTTCACAAAGGCCTCCTGTTTTTTCTTTCTTTCTGGAAGCAAGGGCTCCATTTTGAACCTTCATTGCCCCATGGCTTATCTTTACACTCAATTCCTTTCGTCCTATTGAAGCTTTGGATTCCGCGGAGGCTCTCTTATTAACTATTTGTTTTAAGACTCGCAGATGGAGTGCAAAGCCTGTGCGCGCACCCTCAAAAAATAATCTGGGTAAACCGAAAAAGTCATGGGCGTTTTCATCAGAGCGAAGGAGAGTTTTCAACACAAACTCTTGGGAAAATCTTAACATCCTCACCCAGTTCAAATTATTTAAAATGCAGTGATTAATAGCAGATGCAATTTGGTGCCTCCAAAATGTTGCAGAACTACAATTCCTCTTGTGGCTTCAACTGGCCATTCTGGCTGGGACTGATAGGAGCTGACGTTCACCACACTGAATTCTAATATCCCCTATTCTATTCTCCCTCCACCTTTATCTAATGTACAGCTAACCAAACGGTCAAGGGAGTGTCAAGACAATAAAAGTGTGCCTATGGAATATTCAGCCTATTTCTGTCTGGGTGCCAAACTGACTTGGAAGACTGGTTCCTGCCAGCAGTGGGTGGGGCCACATGCACTCCTAGAGCTACTCTCATGCACAAACTCCATTCAGACACACACAATTTGTCATTTGAGCCCACACACACACACACACCTAAACAGCACATGCACATTCCATTCACAATCCCTCCTCCCCCTCTCCTGTATGTACACCTATCTTAAAATTTGAGAGATACTGGAGCTTGGTTGTGGTGGTGGGATGGTTCGCGGCGGGTGTCAGAAAATTTCCCTTATTTTCAAATCCAAAACTTGACAGGTATGATCTAAGTTGATTCAGAAGATATCCTGTCCCACCCCATATCCCAGCTATAGAGGATCTGCTTGAACTCTTCAAGTATTTATTTTATTTTATTTTATTTTTATTAGATTTATACCCTGCCTCATTTCCCCGGTCATGGGGAACTCGAGGTGGCTAACAACAATTAAAATACAATATATTGCAATATAAAAATTAAAAAAAACAACCATCCATCTATTCACAAACATTCAACAAACCTTCAAAAAAGGGGGAGGGGGCACGTCAATTCCAGGCCCTCCGACAAAGCCAGGTCTTCGTAGCCTTGCAGAAGGCCAATAAGGTGGGGATGGTCCTAATCTCTACTGGGAGCTGGTTCCAGAGTGTCACCACTCCCAGAGAGAAGGCTTTCGCACGCGGGCCTTCCAGCCGACATTGTTTGGCTGACGAGACCCGTAGGAGGCCCACTTTGTGGGATCTAACTGGGCACCAGGGAAGAGAGGCGGGGTATACATCTAATAAATTAAATTAAATTAAATTAATTAAATTAAGTGGGCTGGATGCAACTTTCATCAGCCTGGACAATGATGAGAATTCAGCATAGCTGGAGGTCTCCTTTTCACTTGAGTAAACATGGCAAATTTTTGAAACAAGAAAGTTCAGATTGAATCTTTCATTTCTTCCTATTCCAGGGTTGAACTAACTGGCTTTTTCAGACACCTGCGTAGTCCTTGTTTAGTGACTTCCTTGTTTAGTAACTGTTCACAATTATGATGGGACAAAAAATAAATTGTGTTCAATTCTTGAATATATGACCATCTGTTTGAAGATCTGTGAAGCAAAAGGAAGCTGAAGTAAGATTAAAAGCACTGTTGTGGTTTCACTTAATAACTACATCACAGCAGGTTACTAGTTATAATTGTGGTCATTAAATGAGGACTATCTATAACTGTTCTTTCTTAACACTTCTGCTAAAATGCAAACAACAGGGTCCAAATAGGACAGAGAAGATGCTTCCCTTTTATCTTGTCACTCATCACTCATTCAGGACAGGAAGAAATCAGAACTGGAGAAGGTTATTCCCAAGATCAGCACTGGGCCTCCTGCAGCTGCTCAGTGGTATTAATCTTTAATATCAAGACAACTTTTGGGAGGATTGCAAAGGAATCTATTGTGAATAATCTTTTGACCAAACCACTAAAGCAATACCTGTGATTTCCC
Source organism: Boaedon fuliginosus (assembly GCA_027560395.1). NCBI lineage: Eukaryota > Metazoa > Chordata > Lepidosauria > Squamata > Lamprophiidae > Boaedon > Boaedon fuliginosus. Next base: position 207,235 of record JANHGC010000509.1, on the reverse strand, counting down.
ATATTTGGTGTGAAATTGTAACAAATCCAGCATTATTATATAAAAAAAATACACATAAAGTTGCATACATTGTGGCCTTGTTTCTATAAAATGAAGTACAGTTATTAAAGTTTCATAAAAAATAGTATGTTTAAATAAAGTTACTCCATATGAAAGCCAAAAAGTGCTAATGGCTGTGTGTGAACTCAGAAAAGCCTATATGGTACTCGTTACATAAATTATGTAAATCTAATATATGCAATATATAAAGATATGTTCCAAAACTATACAACAATGGTTGTAGATCTCTAGTTTATAATTAAACAAAACAGAATAATATTTGAGTGCACATTACATTCACAGAAGGTCAGACGTGCACAGCATATAGTTGGTGGAGAGTGTAATCACAATATTTGCAAAAATTGAAATTAGGAGATGCTGCCAATTCTTCCTCCTCCTTGATTTTTGTTTTGTTTCAGGCATTCAATTCACTGGAAGACCCAACTTACAATATATTAACAAAATAAACTAGGAGAGTAGGGACTGAGAAAGAATTTTAAAAAGAATATAGTGTTGGCTTGGAGAGCCTCAAAGTTGCCAAGTATTCCGAAAGTACCGTACTTATATGTGCAATATATGTAATCCTGGTTTTGACACCAAACCAAGACTGGCAACTTGGTCGTTAAGCAAAGTGTTTACTAAGTGAAACCATGGCTAAACAAGGCAGACACTAAACGAGGACTATCTATGTAAGCAAGTATATTGTTAATGTGATTTAAATGTCCCTCATTAGACTGGGGTATCAACAAGCTTGCAGAAGCTGTGACATTTGCAAAAGTGGAAATTGTTTAAAACAAGGGTCAACAAAACTTTTCTGTGAAAGGCCAGATCCTGTTGGACCTCCATGAATGCAGTTGGCAGGTTAGAAAACCAAGGAACATAGCAGCATTGCCTAGGTTGTCCCACCAGAAAAGAGGTTGCAGCTGAAGATATCTTATCCCTAGTTCTTGGCCTGCCCCTTGTCCCATAGCTTAGCTAAGGATTGGACTTGATGATCTACTGTTTATCTGCCTGCCTGAAGTTCATACGAAAATATGATGGGTCAGATTTGACTCTTGAACCCTAATTTGCCAACCCCTGATCTAAAAGAAGAATGGTAGAATGCAAAAAGAAGAAGGAGAAGGAGAAGGAGAAGGAGAAGGAGAAGGGGAAGGAGAAGGAAAAGGAGAAGAATTGAGCATGCCCAGGAAGGTTTGTAGTTCTCCAAAGAGAAGTATCTCTTTAAGGAGGGTTCAAGTGAAGCATTCACTCAAAAGTAGCTACACAAAGCAACAAGCTCCCTCTCATCTATCAGTAAAGAAGCTACGCTATTCCTGGCTTGCTATTCCTGGCCTCTGTGGCATTTCCAATAAGGGCTGTATGTTGGCACATGCCTCTTCCAATTCTTGCAAGTGCCAAGCAAAGCTGGACAAAGTAATCCAATGCATTTTATTGAAGCACATTGTGCTGTCTCTGCTCCTCAGAGAAGAGAACTGTATCGGTTGTTCTTCAAGGCAAGTCAACACTTCCTCACTTGGAACAGAGAACCTTGAACGACCATTCCAAGATGTGGTACACAAAGAGAATATAGGGGGGAAGCACTAAGGAAGAGGGGATAAGGGCTGGAAAGGGATAAGAATATTGTCCTTTCTGCAATCTTCTGATCCATGTTTTATATCCTGCCAAACTCAATGGGAGCATTTACACTCCCACACAGACACACAGACACACATAAACATGCACACACAGAGAGAAATCTAAGAAATGTGCCCTGGGTCAGTCCAATGTGAGTGGGATTCTTTAAAAAAAAAAAACTAGCTATAAAGAACATTAGAATGATTTACAGAGACACAAGCTGAAAGTAAATTATGTTGTAAATGCCGGTCCTTTGAGTCAACAAAGAATCAGAAGGAGGGTAAAAAAATTACAAGAAGCTTGAAATTCCCAACAGCAGAGGTTGACAGGAAAATATGGTGTTGTTTTTCTATGAGTAAAAGTAACTTTTGTACCCTGTTTTCCCATGAGAAATTATAAACTTTCAAAGGAATTTTAGTCTCTCGCATGCACACATATATAAGAGCAATTTATCTGGGATTGCTCTCATGGAAATGCCAGGAAGACTTTCAAGTTGTTAGGGCTATGGCTGAACTTCATCTAAGACTGCTGCTTCTTATTTGTTCTCGCTGCCTTGTCTTGTCAAAACATTTACTCAGCTTTCGAAGAGTTGCAAGTTGGCAACGTGTTAATAATATTAGAATGCATTTGTATCGGCCATGTGGCTGCAACATTTCAGAAAATTCGTCACTTATTTAATGAATAATGAATCTGAAAGAGTAGCTATGGAGACAAATAGCCATATGTAGTAAATTAAACATGGACTCATGGATGTATAGAAACATGGAGTGTCACTATTTTGTGATGTCAATCAATGACAGGCTTTCTTCTTTCTGGCTGGCTTACATGCATTTTACACCATATATTGCCACTGTACTCACATCCTCCTCTCTTTCTCTTTTCTCCACAACTCTGAGCCTCCTTTTACATTATTGAAATTTCTTTGGCATGGTGTATAGAATCAAAGTAATCAGGAAGAGAAAAGGAGGCAAATTGCAACCCAGAGAGATATCTGTACAGGCAGAAATGGAACTTGTAGGGGTGTGGGTGGCAACCTCTGTTGAGTTCAATATCTCCAGTACCCCATATGCATTTACTTACTTAGCTACCCTGTACCTCTTTGAATCCAGGATGGAAAAGTCTACTTTAGAAGGGTAACTGTCTCTGAGTGCAGAATGGAGATGGGGAAGCTGACATTTAACAAGGATTTTAATTTAAAAAAAAATACATTTTCCGCAAAAATCCAATTTTCAGGTAGTTCTTGCTTTACAACTGTCCATTTAACAATGGCCCAAAGTTACAAGGGCCTTGGAAAAGGCTACTTATGCCCTGTACTTGCAGTTGTGGCCACTGTACCATCCCTGTGGTCATGTGATCACAAGTTTGCACTTGGCAATTAGCTCGCATTTCCAACTGGCTGCAGCATCCTGCAGTCACTTTTCATTTAAAAAAAAATGCCCATTGGGAAAGTTGGATTCACTGAACAATCACCATAAAAATCATAAGTCATGCTACCAGTAAATTTAAGAATCGTTCTCCGCATTTACCCATTAGGAAAATATTCTTACGCAAAAAAATTTAAAAAAAATACTCTAAAGAGACTTTGGAGTCTTTATCCAAAGATAAAGAAGAGTCTTATGATGATTACATCAGTTTTTGCAGGGGCTGGGGGCTGCAGTTCAAAACAGATGCGACATTGTGATCCAAGCCATATATAAGTCAACGCTGTGTGCATGTAGAAAAGGATGGGGCTTTGATTGAGTTGCCACCATTTCTATCTTGCTGTTTTTGGTCCTTCTTTCTGTGATTCAAACAATATTTTCAGGCAGAGAGAGACAGTGTTCTTATAATACCTATCCCAGTCCTTCTGTTCCTGATTACACAGAGACACACCCATGATCCATCTAGCTGTGGTGGCACAGCGGTTAGAATGCAGCATTGCAGGCTGAATCTGTTTACTGCTAGGAGTTCAATTATGACCACCTCAAGGTTGACTCGGCCTCCCATTCTTCCAAGGTCAGTAAAATGAGGACTCAGATTACACGGGGGATAATATACTGACATAACCACTCAGAGAATGGTGTTGACCGGGGAAATGAGGCGGGGTATAAATCAAATAAACTAACTAACTAACAAAAGCACTACGAAGTGGTATATAAGTCTAAGTGCTATTGCTAGCACAGATTTGGACAAGGGTCCCATTTAACATCCCGAGGACTGCAAATTAGATGGGACCACTTGAATTAATGGGAGGGGGCACTGTTTGGAAGTTTAACTCCATGATGCTTGGGGTAAAGTATATACCACATATTACACCTGTTTACCCCTCAAAATGGTCAAGAATAGGACTATATATTTTCTGTAGCCAATTCCTCAAGAAAGGAGGCTCTTGAAAGCCAGGATGAAGGCAGCAGATTTTCTGCTGCATGAGGAGAAACTATATGCTGCTGCTTCTTTAAGGGACCCACTACTTACAGCAGCACAGCTCCTAAAGCAGGAACCCCATTTTTCAAGCTCACCCCCAAATGTGGTAAATATGATGTTTATTTAATGAACAATAGAAAGTCTTGCAGTCATGCAAAGTCTGAAGCGCTTCTGAAGTATTTTCTAAGAGGTCATGACCAAGTAGTTATCAGGAGTTTCCAGATTACACTTTAAGAACCACTGATTTAAGTTAAAAAAAATTGATTAGTCCATTTTTATTTGATTAGTGGATTAAAAAAAAGAAGGGTATTCTACCCTTTTATAATTTAGCTGTGACTTCCAGAGTGTTATGGATGTTTATACACTTGGTTCTATCCCAAGACATTTTCAAATATTTCATTGTGTGTTAATGTTTATTTACTGGAGTCTGAGCTAATTTCATTGGGATGATTTTTTAATTATTGTTGATTATTGTTTTCATACATTTTGTACTATAGCTTGGTAAAGACATGTAATAAATTATTATCGCAGTTCCTCTAATTGTGGGTGACAGCCAATGTTGTCTGGGTTTCTTCTTCATACTGCACTACCTACCTAAGTCTTGGGAATTGTAAATACAATATCTAGTTATGTATAGCACAGCTGTCAAACTTGCAGTGTCACATTGCTGTCATGTGATGTTTCATGATGTTTGTCCCTTTGCGGAGCTCCCCATGACACATCTGACCCATGGGCCACCTGTTTGACACCCCTGATTTATAGGGTACCCAACAGTGCTGTGATTTGTAGTTGAGTTGCTGTAAATTGTTCTAAATTTAGGTAATCTTAATTCTTTCTAAAATCATCATAGTATTGCATTTTGAGCCCCAAAGCAACTGTTTTCACTGACAATTTTTTACCCAAATTTTTGAAGGAAAGGAAGACAACAGGTTATAAAATCTCAACTTTTGTTCGATGTGTTAAAAACATGAAAAAGAGGTGAAGAAGTCCTGTTCTTTATAAGTATAATTAAAATCTTTTGCTTTTGTGATCGTTTTTCTTGAATAAAGTGTTTCCAATTAATTTTAGCTTTTAAGCTACTTGGAAAGAAGAGAGGAAAAATGGACTAAAATATTGAAGACTGGAACTAAATGCAATGATATTATGAATTAGTAAATAATAAAGTTTTATGTCTATTTAGAAATATATTCTTTCAAAACTGCAATCCGACATGAATTCCGTAACATATAGTATATCCACATGCAAAAAGGTTCTTCACAAATATCTGCCTTGAATTGTCCCATTTTACATCCTGTGATGTCATCTAAATGGTATAATAGATGAGGAAATTGAGTGTGACTCTTTTTTCTCTCCCTTGGTGATATAGTATGACAAACAAATTTAGCTTTTGACATCAATGAAACTCCTTGGAACACCTTTGTCTCATCAAACAATTTTGTTGGCTAATCATTCAAATAAAGAACAATGAGATGTTATTATATTTTTACACTCATCTCCCACAAAATGTAAAATAAAAGCTTTAGCAATTTAAATGAGGATGGTTAATTCTTTGAAATCCAACCATGTACAATCCAAATATAAATATTTAAACCCTGCTCAAGTTTATGATTGCCTTTCATCTGAAAAACATAATACAGCCTCCTGGAATAAAGTTGTCCAATTGTAATTTTAGTGGTAATTATGCTTTGTGTAGATACTAACCTACCTTCCACTCTCATCAGAACTGACAAAAGCATACTTTTCCAATTCCACAGCATTTTCAAATCTGGAGTTTAGATAATTGGCAGTCTTTCATCCACTGGACAATTTCCCATCCGATACACAATACAAAGAACAAGGGCATTTCTAAAGGCAGCAGGAGCTTGGTTCCATGAAGAGACATGAAAGATGGCAGGCCAATCTATTGTTCTGGGCACATAAGGGAACCCTGAAATGTCATGATGTCTCTGTTTGATCTGTTTGTCACTACTGTCGGTTGTATGAAGAATTAACATATTTAATTAACTGTCTGACCAAAGCAGCTGTTACCTTATATAAAACTTTCAACATGGATGCCACTGAATGCTTGAATGTGCCAGGACAATAGAGGTTGAGAACTACTCGTTATGTTTTTACACCAAATGGCTCAGCATGGCTCCATTTTCAATGGCCCCAATCAAGATTGTTCTTAAATTTATAATGGCACATAGTGACGCTTCCACCAAAATGGGATGATCATATCCAAATTTCAACTTGCCAAGAGGATAGTTATGTGCACCAAAATACAAGGTTTGGCAAACCAACTACTTCCCATATCTCTCTGATCCTGACATTCAGCCATCTATATCATTGATGGAATTGGCATCTAGTTCACTTTTGTACAATCCAACCATGAATTCATTTATAGTCAGTCTCTATCATGTGTGACTCCTGGTTAATTCTCTGTGGTTGTTTTAAATAATGTGTGAAAAGGGAAATTATTGAAACTACTTTTAAAGCAATACAAATCTTTTTATGGGAGATGATGCTGATGTTGATTTCTATTGACTTATGTGTCATCATGAGTCACATGAATAATATTAGACAACCTCTATCTGTCCATCTGTCTGTCTGTCTGTCAGTTAGCTAGCTAACTTATAGATCTAATAATCTGCCTGATGAAACACTAGGGGGTGAATATACAATAAAATAACAGAACCTGGGTTGAGGCCATATCTTTTAAAAAACAAAAACACCTGCCACATACAATCATGCCAGATACTGTAGAACCACTTTCTAGTCTCCACCAGGTAATATTGCCTGATTGGGGAGATATACCCATCTACTTAGCAAGATCTGGCAGAAGACCCATAACATGTGAGGCTTTAAACATGAAAATCTTGAATTGCACCCAGAAATCTACTGGGAGCAAATGCAGTTCACATAGCAGAGGTGTTACATGGTATATTGTACTGTTCCCATATGTTGCTGCCATCTGGATCACCAGAAGCTTTTGAATGCTTTTCAAGGGCAGCCCCATATACAGCCTGTTGCAATAGTTTAATTGGGAGATGAATAAGCCATGATTAACCACAAGAAGTACTTCTGATCTAAGAATGGGCGAAGTGATGCAACAAGATCTATTCATGCAAAGATCCTGCTGACTACAATTGCTACCTACTCCTCAAGAAGGAGCAATGAGTCCAGGAAGGCTCCCAAAATGCACCAATTCTACCTGGGAGAATGTAACCCAATTCAAAGTTAACAATAGCATATCATCAAATACATGTAGCTCTAACATCCATAGCCCCTCATTTTTGTCGGGGTGGAGTCAAAGATGGTTCCTCTGCATGCAGACCTGCCTAGCCTCAAGACACGGGGAAAACAATTTGTCAGCATCACTTTGACAGCCTGAGGCATCATCATACAACTGAGTATCATCAGCTGACTGATGAAACTTTACCCCAAGCTGATGAACAATCACACCTAGCAGTTTCACAGAGAAGATAAACCTAAACTTTCTGCCACCCTATAGCAGAGGCCTAGGGATGGACTTCTTCCCCTCTGACACTACCAACTGGAAACTTCGAATCTCACCAGGCTCAAGGTTGACTCAGCCTTCCATCCTTCTCAAGTCAGTAGAATGAGGACCCAGATTGTATGGGGGCAATATGCTGACTCTGTAACTGCTTGGGGAGTGTTGTAAAGCTGTGTTAAGCGATATATAACATCTGAGTGCTATTCCTATCTCTGTTGTAAGCTGCCCACAGTCCTTCGGGAGTTGGGCAGCATAAAAATGTAATACATACATACATACATACATACATACATACATACATACATACATACATACATATCAGGCTAGTTTACAGTTTACAACAGATAGCAAAAGCCCATTTTTACAGAATCAGCCTATTGCCCATAACTTCTGTGGGTTCTCATCTTACCTTACCTTGGAAGGATGGAAGGCTGAGCCAACCTTGAGCCTGGTGAGATTTGAACTTGCCTTAATTCCAGGCAGCTGCAGCTCAGTACAGCACTAAGTATTGGGCTCTATTCACTGCGCCACCGAGGCTCTTCAGTCTTTTGGTCCATAGGAAAACTCCATTCAGTGTTATATTATTTATTATTATTATTGTCATTAATTAGATTTATACCCCGCCTCTCTTCACCCCTTTCAGGGGAACTCGAGGCGGTAGTGTTTGTGTTCATATAAGGGGAGAGCAATCTCTAAATTGAAAAAAAGAGAGAGACTCAAATGCTTTGGAACATGCGACCCAAGAGGAGAGGAGATCCTTCCTGACTGGGGTTTGCTTTAATGTTTCCTCCAGGCAGTCGCGAAGCTGATGTCCCTCGACTGCCGCTGTCACGGTGTTTCTGGCTCTTGCGCTCTGAAAACCTGCTGGAGAGCCATGCCGCCCTTTGCCAAAGTGGGCAGCTTCTTAAAAGAGAAGTATGAGAACAGTGTCCAGATATCTGACAGAGCGAGACGGAAAATACGCCGGAAAGAAAAGAGCCAGCGGCGCGTCCCCATCCACCAAGACGACCTGCTCTACATCCACCGGTCGCCCAACTACTGCACGGAAGATCGCAAACGGGGGGTCTCCGGGACACGAGGGCGGGAATGCAACCGCACCTCGGCCGGACCGGATGGATGCAACCTCCTCTGCTGTGGCCGGGGATATAACACCCAGGTGGTCAGGCAGGTGGAGAGATGCGAGTGCAAATTTGTTTGGTGTTGCTATGTGCGCTGCAGGAGGTGTGAGACTGTGACTGACGTTCATACTTGCAAATGAAAGCAGTTGCCTCCAGTATCTTTCACGGCTCAAGTGAAAGAAAAATGAACATTTTTTTCTCCGGAGTCCAAAGGTTGGAAGCTTTATTGTTTTTGTGGGGAAAACAATTTGGGAAGAAATAGCAACAAATCACCTGGGAACCAACGGAAGTATTCAGCCAGTTCCGACAGGTTCGGGAGAACCAGCAGCGATAATTTTGATTGGTTCGGAGAACCAGCAAATGCCGCCTCTGATTGGCCCCTCTCCTACCAGGAGTCTCCGGGCGCCCCTATTTGGCTGCCAGGAGGCTTCAGGGAGGTTTTCTAGGCCAAAAATGGGACATGGGGGTGCAGTGCCAATCCCATGCCCCTATTTGGCTGCCAGGAGGCTACAGGGTGGCTTTCTAGGCAAAAGAGCCTCGGTG
>JANHGC010000509.1:182305-194897 GCA_027560395.1 Boaedon fuliginosus | reverse complement strand
ATGAATGTGTTTTGAAATTTTTTACTGTTTAGGATTGTTTTTAAATTGTATTGTTTGTGCCGCCTCGAGTTCCCCTCTGGTGAAGAGAGGCAGGGTATAAATTTAATAAATTATTATTATTATTATTACTAATGATCAACATTAAAAAAGCAAATATTCATATATTCTTAGTTTTAACTTTACTCTAAAATATAATCACCTATTAAGTAGGAACAAATTATAGCCTTATATTTAACAATCCACAGTATTTCTCTAATTGAATCGGGTCTAATTCTCAAATCCCAAAAATGAAACTACATTTTTCTCTTTTCCTTGTAGGAAATCTAACAATGGTCTCCAAGCTGCAAGGAATTCAGTCAAGTCAAAGTAGTCAATTTCACTATCTCAGCTAGCTTCACTAAGTTTTTAAATCCATTTTTAAAGGAGAAAATGTTAAGATGCTTTTTACATATTGAATTAATTTAGCAAATCAGTTACTTCCCTTTTTTGGTTAAATATACTAAATAAATAAACAAAACATGAATAATATGAATGATAGATTAGTCCTTCTTATGGTTTGTTTACACTGGTTTATCTCCATGCTTACCGTAAAGAGTTACATAGCCCTCCCCATCCAACATTTGCCCTGTAGTTTTATTCATTGTGATGTGGCTTTTTAGATTCCCAAATGCTATTTGCTAAATGAAAAGTGACACCAGCATCAGAGCTAGATTCACAAGGGAGTCAAGGGATCTTTTGAACTGTGTGGTAAAGAAAACTAGAAGCAAATAAAAGTTGGTAAGAGAAGACTAAACCAAAGAAATTTGTTTCTTTATGTCTGTCAATATGTCTTGGTCTCATTTGGACTTCTTTGCCCTTTTAGCTTTCTGGTAATAAAATACTGATTAGAGTTTTACCTTATAGACAGTAATGTGATTATCCCCATCCCTAAGAGACAGGTAATAGCTATTATTCCCCTCTAACAGATGGGGCACATGAAAAATAAGCTGCTCATTGGGAGGCAGGAGGCTGTGGACTATGAGCAATAGCTTAGGAGCTCGGCTGACTTTTAAACATTTTCTTCTTGAAGAAGAATTATTAGCTTTTTTGGCTGCTGCCACACACTGCTGGCTCATATTGAACAATGGGCCATATCCACAAAATAAAATGTAACATGGAGAAAAGCAAGGTGTTATAGGAAAAACCAAAGGTACAAGGTTAGATAAAACCTGGCTCAAAAACAGTAAGAATGAGAGGGACTCTGGGGTCCTAGTGGATGATCACTTAAATATGAGCTAGCAGTGTGTGGCAGCAGCCAGAAAAACTAATACAATCCTCCATTGAATAAAGAGGGCAACTAGTTAAATATGAGTTAAAAAAGCCAATGCAATCCTATGTTGCATTATTTTTATTATTTATTTTATTTATTTGATTTATACCCCGCCTCATTTCCCCAATCAGGGGAACTCGAGGCGACTCACAAAGATCATAAAATACAATAAAATGCATTAACAGCGGGATACACTCAAGATCAAGGGAGGTCCTAATACTACTCTATGAAGCCTTAGTAACCTAGAGTCCTGCATCCAGTTTTGGTCACCACACTATAAAAAAAAGAGGTTGAGACTCTAGAAAGAGAGCAGAGAAGAGCAACCAGGAGGATGAGGGGACCGGAGGCTCAAACACGCGATGGACGGTTGCAGGAACTGGGCCTGGCCGGTCTCGGGAAGAGAAGGACCGGGGAGACAGGGGAGCATCTTCCAAATTTGGAGGGGCTGCCCCAGAGAGGAGGAGGAGGGGGTCCAGCTATTCTCCAAGGCCCCTGAAGACCAGACAAGGAACAATGGATAGAAACTGAACAAGGAGAGATTCAACCAAAATGGCGTGAAGAATTAGTACCACTTTATAAAGCCTTAATAAGACCACACCTGGAATACTGTTCCAGTTTTGGTCACCACATTACAAAAAGATGTTGAAACTTTGGAAAAAGTACAGAGAAGAGCAATTAGGATGATTAAAGGCTTGAAGACTAAAATATGTGCAGAACAGTTGCAGGAACTGGGTTTGGCTAGTCTAGAGAAAAGAAGGACTAGGGGTGACATGATAACAGTATTCCAGTATTTGAGAGGCTGCCACAGAGAAGAGGGGGCTCCATTTTCCAAAGTACCAGAAGGAAAGACAAGAAACAATGGATGGAAACTGATCAAGGAAAGAAGCAACCTGGAATTAAGGAGAACTTCCTTACTAACAGTGAGGACAATTGACCAGTGGAGCAGCTTGCCTTCAGAAAGTTGTGGGTACTTCATCACTGGAGGTTTTTCAGAAGAGACTGGATAGCCACTTGTCTCAAATTGTATAGGGTCTCCTGCATTAGCAAGGGGTTGGCCTAGAAGAGATCAAAAATCCCTTTCAGCTCCATTCTGATTGATTGAAAGCATGTTTATTTGTCTGAAAGCTTTGAAGGCAAAGGTGAACTTCTTTTTTTAAAATTGTAGTTAGGGTGAACTTTGCAACTATCAAGGACTAAATATCAAGAAGCTCATACCACTTCTAATCTAAAAACAATTTTGCCCATCCAATTTTTCTCATGCTGTTTTTACTGAAAAGAAGGTTTATGTTTTGTCCAAAATTTAACTTTTAAATAAGAAGCTATTGTATATTCACTGAAAATACAGTAATGGGGGCAGTAGCCTCCTCCCCCCTCTCCAAGTTTTTCCTTGGACAAAGGGATTGATTTTAATGACTGTAATTCACAGTCCTCTTTCTTGAGGTAAATGTAATCTTGACTGAAGAATGGTGTAATCCCTCAATCTAGGATGGTTGTCCCCTTCCGTTGAGTGCACAATATTGGGAGGAAGACCCAGATAAGCTAAATCAACCCTAGAAATTAATGGGTTGATAGATTTTTCAGCCAGATCACCCTCACATCCAGAGTAGTATAATCAGTGTCAAAACTGTCACTTGAATTAGGCAGTTAGTATAAAAGGAAAGGTATGAGATGGAAACATTAGCATACTTGCTCCATAAGCGATCACCTAGTATGACTATGAATCTATTAATAAATCTGAGTGCTTATCCACTAAGCAACTCCACTTCTGAGTAGGTTCTATCTCAATGAACAATTGAGAGCCACCTTCATACACAATCAGGCTTCAGCACACATTTATGCTAAGGATGCAAGTCTTTTTATGCACTAAGATGCTTATCTTCTACTGCATTGAATGTTTTTAATGCAGTCAAGTATATTGCTGAATTGCATCCAGTTTTTACATTCACACATGAAGGAAGGGCTCTTTCCTTCCATGGAAAACATTTGATGCAGTGGAGGAACATCATTTTAACAACATGTAAGGCAGTCTATCAATTTCCCCTTTTCTGGCAGCTGTTTTTCCCTTATGAATATCTGCTTTGGCTACAAGAGCAGGACGTTGGCTAAAATTGCCTCTCTCATTAGTTACACTCTATAGCTGCCTGCACCTGGAACTGGAACAGGATCTAAATCTCAGCCCTGCTGCACAGTGATCTAACAGTTATATGCCTGTAGAGTCTCTCTAAATGTGCTGCTAGGCTCAGATCCATTTCCTAATAGGTAATGTGTACAATAGCTAGAACCAAATATAAATATCCCATGGAGAAAAATGACGAACAGCTAGGTCAACAGTTTAATACAGTTTTGTGCTTCTTGGTCTCAGAAACTGACATCTGAACACCAAATTCACAAAAAACATTAAAAAATGTTCTCTCAAAGATAGTATCCAAACCCCTTTTCTGTTCCTCCCTACTGTGAAATATATGCTGTATATAAGGAGGAAAAATTTGCATGTGCAGGGGTGGACTGCAAACATTTTAGCAACGGGTTTTCTGCCGGGTTGCTGTGTGGGTATGGCCTAGTTGGCCATACCGGAAGTCGGAAACAGGCCTGTTTTTGGACTTCCGGTACTTCCAGAAGGCCTGTTTTTCACCCTCCCCGGGCTATGGAGACTTTCCTGGAGCCTCTGGGAGGGCAAAAACAGCCTCCCCAGGGCTTCAGAGGTCTGTGGAGTCTGGAAACGAGCCCATTTTCAGACTTCCTGTATTTTTCACCCTCCCCAGGCTCTGAAGAAAGAACAATTCATTAAGATATACAATAGTGGGACCTTGCCAATGTGATTGTGCTATACCCAGCCCTGCTCCCCTTCCTATATTCCACTGAATCAGGGAGGTGTTTGCCTGATACACTTCCAAATATTATCTTATTTCCCAGATTTATTTCCCATATTTAAATAATTTTTCATCCCCCTTTGCCTAGGTAAAGGTTCTTGCCTATTTCTTTTTTTTTAGTATATTTTTATTAAAAGTTTTTTCTTAATATAAGATACAAACAGGAATAAAGACAATTGAAAAAAGGGAAAGGAAATGGAATACAGGAGATAAAGTGAGGGAAGAGGGAGAAAGAAATTAAAACAAACAAAAAGCATGAACCCCTGAATTTTTTCAATGCAATAAAATGCATAATAAATTTATAGTATCAATTTTATAGTTATCCCAGATAGTAACTACCAGCCATTTCTATAGCAGTTACACACTGAATTGTTAAAACTCAAAGTCAAAATTTCTCTTACAAACAGAAAGCCCAGAAACGGATTCCAAGCAACCACAAAATCATTTCCATTCTTGTCCCTCATTAATACAGTCAACTTTGCCATCTACAGGGGTGGGTTACTACTGGTTTGCTAGTTATGCGCTTCATGGGCACGCTTGCCCAACCCCAGTCAAACACGCACTGTGCTCGATTGACTTACAAATCTTCATGGTGTTCTGCAAGCACTCCCACAAAGCTCATAACCAGCAAACCAATAGGAACCCACCCCTGGCCATCTCCATCTTCTTTTCAGTCCATTTCTCCACTGTGAAAGTGAATGCTTCTTTTCATTTCTGGGCATATAGAATTATTGCATCCATAAATATGTATAGGACCAAAGTTCCATTCCCTCCCCTATAAATTTCCAGAATTTGGAACTTGGTTCTTGCATATTTCTATCAAGTTCCTTATTCTCCTTTATACTGGCTGCATCCGTTTTTTAATTCATAAAGAAAGAATCAATACTGGGGCAAGTAAAATAGGAATATCTAAAGTTTAATGCTAGGATTTTTCATAGCAACAATAGCACTTAGATGTATATACTGCTTCACAGTGCTTTACAGCCCTTTCTAAGAGGTTTTACAGAATCAGAATATTGCCCCCAACAATCTGGGTCCTCATCAGGGATGGGTTCCTAACCGGTTCGCATAATAACAGGGTTGTGCTGAACCGGAAAAGAATATCATTATTCACTTCATTCACCTGTCCCGTTGCAGAAGTGCCGGCTGAACAAGTATGCTCTGACATGACACGTTGGAGTCCGCGATCTCACAGCCACTTAAAACACTCCGCCTGCGAGACAATGGGTGTGTGTGGATTTGGTGGCACATGGCCTGGCAGCCTGTTTTAACTGGCTGCGAGATTGCAGACTCCAACATGTCATGAGCGTACTTGCTCAGCCAGCACTTCTGCAACAGGACAGGTGGACAAAGTGAATAATGATATTCTTTCTGGTTCAGCGCAACCCTGTTATTATGCGAACCGGTTTAGAAACCCATCCCTGGTCACCCCCATCTCCAATACCTTTCATTGAGGAAACTTCACACTGAGGTTTAGGTCTAGGAAGCAAATTGCTCCAAACAGCTACACTTCTCTTAACATAGAGGAAGCTTATGATGAGAATGTATGCTTATGATGAAAAGCTTATGATGATTGTCAAGGCAGGGAACGGAGTTTCCTGTTTGTTTGTTTGTTTGTTTGTTTGTTTGTTTGTTTGTTTGTTTTTCAGGATAGAAACAGTGCAAATAAGCAATATTAATGTTATTCTGCTCTTTTTCCACCTCAGATGCCCAAATAATTTGCGTGCTTTGATTTAAGTGAGGGCATTGTCCACTCTTGCTCTGATTGGAAAATTCTCCCTGTGCAAGAGGAGATGGAAGTGAAGCTAATCCACACAGAAGATATTTTGAGGAATGGCATGAAATAGTCATCTGATTAAAGACAGTTGTGAAAGTTTACATCTAAGACAAAGTCCACTGAGGAGAAAGGAGGGTGTATTTGCAGCCCAACAATTTTAAAGTGATATCTGTCTCCTTTTGATTTGATACTAGAAAAACATTTTTCCACAGTGATAGAACAGCATTCAAAAGCAAATTAGTGGATTTCTTCTTTTTTTATTATTATTGCATTATTGCAAATCTTAATACATTATGTTTTTTCAATTCAATATTAGTACTGTATTGTTGAAGACTGTCATCACTCTAATATTTAGATAACTGAGACTGTTAAAAAATAAGCAATGTATCAGTATTAATTACAATTTAGGATGTCAATGTTAATGAATATAAGATTATTTTTGCTTCTTCATCCTGAACTGAATTTAGGATAAAAAACAAAAACACTACAGATTGCATCAACATATTTGTTGTACATTAAAGGTTTCAGTCTTAAGGTAATTACTTAGTGTAATTGTTAATGGGTCAGTGTATTGTTAATTGTTTTTTAATACGTGTTAATAAGGAAAAGCTACACAGAGCAAATATAGCAGTAATTAAATATGAAAAGATAGAGAAAAAGAAAAGAAAAAAACCCCTATATTATTATTTTAATAGTAAATTAGAAACCCAGCATAGATTATTTCTGTTATGGAACATTCATGTTTATTGCAAAGATTGCTGAGTGCCTTGTTCTGAGGTTTCCTCAAAAAGGAACCTCAAATAATGGGACTTCAGACAACAAACATGACAAGAAATGCTAGATTTTTCTTCACTGTAAGGTTATATTAACAGAATTTTACAAGACAAGACCCTCACTTTTACTCTCTTGAAAACTAGGGAGGGTCCTCCTGAGATGCTTTCTCCATTCTCACCCTTCAGATCCAAATGTCATTTATCAGATCCTTGTCTAGTCTGTGGCTCTTCCTCCTATTTTCCAAGGTCATTCCCACGTACCATTACACCCAGGCAGGTCCTTGTCAATGTAGATAGGATTATTTCTATTTTTAGGCAACACAGCTCTTTGAAGAGAGCAACATTGGTGGGGAGGCCCACTGTTAAGGAGGTAGAACATCTAAATTATGGCTGTCAAACTCCCGGCCCACAGGATGGGTGTGTCACTCGCTGGCCACTCCCACACCCGGTTTAGTGAAGGGGGGGAAAAGTCCCGATTAATCATGTGATGCCACTGTAACAGCGTGAGTTTGACACCCCTGATCTAAATAATCAGCCTGATTGAGGATGGAAAGTTAGAGTTTTTCTATTTTGTCATACCCATTGGAGGACTGTTTTTGGGTTCTGTGGTAAGTAGGCTTCCTTTCTATAGTTTAAATGGGATTGGTGGGGGTTTTGGCGTCAAAGAGCATCAGTTTGGATCTGATAGGATTAAGTAAGAATTGGGACTTGGTTTGACCATGTCTAAAAGACTGGGAGGAAAAGGGTGCAACCTCCATTTTATTCATTAGATTTATTTTCTCCTTTACACCTAATTGCAGGATGATAGCATTTTTAGGCAGACTATTACCACGAATGATCAGATTTACCTCCCAAACAAGGCTCACCTTTTCAGTTCCAATGAAGTTTGCATACTGTATGCAGTCATGTTACTCTGGCACACTGGCAATTGTACTGCCTCAATATATCTTTCCCCCTTGCTTTCAATTTCTGAGTCAAAAGTTACTATGCACCTCATCCTGACACCAAATTTAAAATCATTGCATAATTCATCTGATGTAGAAAGTCATTTTACCAGGCTTAAGTTTACTGACGTGGCATAAGAAAATTAGAATTTTGAACTTTACCTTTATTGGCAATATATTTCCCCTTTCTTTTTATCACTTTCTTTATATCAGATTCCAAGCATTTGGACCAGAAGTCTCTTCTCTTTGCATGCCACAATTTCTTCCCGTACACATATTTTAAAGTCATGGAAAAAACATCCTATTTTAATGCTCAATTTAGATTTTCTATATTTCTGTAATTGCATTATGAATCATGCTGAAACTTTTCTGCAGCAATCCCATCCAACCATCTCCACTGGTTGCTATTTTGATTAACAAAATAGCCAAATAGGAGAAGGATCCTACAAAGCCAATGTGCATTTTATAACATTTAATGTCCACAATTGCATTTTTACTCTCTCAGTGTTAGTGTTGCTGTCATTATTTCAGGGAACTAACATTTTATAAATTCACAGATTCAGCTTTATTCGTCAGCAAGTTACTACTGGGAAGAGATATTAGCTTTCATTTTTTAAACTAGTTCTTATTCAATTTGAGAGAGGGGGGGGAGATGAGAGAGAGAAAGAGAGTGATGAAAGATAGATGGTATAGATAGATGGATGGATGGATAGATAGATAGAGCTAGAATGGCCTGGGACAGCATTGTCCTCAGCCCTCCCTGGACTCTTCAGATGTAATCAGGGATGGGTTTCTAAAAACTGGTTCTCATAATAACAGAGTTGCACTGAACCAGAAAGAATATCATTGTTCACTTCGTTCACCTGTCCCGTTGCAGAAGCGCCGGTTGAGCAAGTATGCTCTGACACAACACATTAGAGTCCGCGATGTCACAGCCAGCTAAAACTGGCCGCCAGGCCACGTGCTGCCAAATCCACCCCCCACATTGTCTCACAGGCGGCGTGTTTTAACAGGCTCCGAGATCGCGGAGTCCAACGTGTCACATCAGAGCGTCTGCAACTGGACAAGTGAATGAAGTGAATAATGATATTCTTCCTGGTTAAGCGCAACCCTGTTATTATGCAAACCGGTTAGGAACCCATCCCTGCATGTAATCCCTGTCAAATTGTCTCAGTTCCTCTTTCTCCTCTTCCTCTGAACTGGGATCCAACAGGCCCACGACACTACACCAAATTGGTTGTTATATTTATTTCCTTAAATTTCACCATTCAATTGCATTTTCCTACTTTGGGGTCAATGGATTTGGATTGTTGTTATTGTTTGGGTACTCCAATCATTACTCTCCAATCATTTTCATAGTTTGATGTAACTGAATTTGTTTTAATTGCTTATAATTGAGGCAGAGCAATAGTGGGTTTTAAACATAATTAAATAAATAAATAAACCCAGCATTATGATTTGCATTCCTGGAGACATGGCACATACATTAAACACTACAATTCTCTATATCATTAATCTAATTCCTAATTACTCACAACACCATCTTCTTATACATGTCTATGCGGAAGTAAGACTCACTGAGAAAGAAAATTCTTATACAAGATGTCAGTTTAATAATTTTTCCCAGTGAATAAATGAA
Source organism: Boaedon fuliginosus (assembly GCA_027560395.1). Classification (NCBI taxonomy): domain Eukaryota; kingdom Metazoa; phylum Chordata; class Lepidosauria; order Squamata; family Lamprophiidae; genus Boaedon; species Boaedon fuliginosus. The sequence goes on along the minus strand of JANHGC010000509.1, from coordinate 185,585 downwards.
TATGTTCTAAATAAATAGAAATATGACTGAGGTTTAAAGATTGCATCATTATATTTTTTACTGGATTTAGTTTCTCAGAATGAAATTTCCCATTTTTCATCCTTGGCAATAGTTTTCTTTTACAACAGAGGTATCCAGCTTTGGCAACTTTAAGGCTGTGGATTTCAACTCCCAGAATTCCCTAGCCAGCATGGGGAATAGCTGAGGGTTTCTGGGAGTTGAAGTCCATGTCTTAAAGTTCCCAAGGTTGGACACCCCTGCTTTAGAGTATAAAACTTTGTTTTCTTTGTTCAGAGACATCACTGAAGGAGGCAAAAAGAATCACGACGATTTGTCAGGCTGCATGCTTGTAAAAAATGGGTGGGGGTTCAGTTGCATGGTTGTGCCCTACAGACACCCCTTTTTGTGTGTTTTTTATAAATATATTTTATTATAAATTGAAAATTACAACAATACAAGTCTATTGTCTTTCTCCCTGGATTCTTCTATCCAGAAGCATTTTTTTAAAAAAGGGGAAAGAGAGTAGACTAGTGAAAGCCATCTATTTATAGATCCCTGAAATGGTATGATTGATGAGTGAATGTGTTTTGAAACTTTTAAGTGTATAGGATTGTATTTTAATTGTATTGTTTGGCCGCCTCGAGTTCCCCTTTTGGGTGAAGAGAGGCGGGGTATAAATCTAATAAATTATTATTATTATTATTATTATTATTATTATTATTATTATTATTATTATTATTATTGTCAAACTTTGATGTCTATAAACAGTCAAACTCAGATGTCTATAAGTATTACCCCTATGGCAGATGATTCAGAAAGATGGAATATCATATTAACTTTCCAATCTGAAGCTAACTTTGACTATCAGTTTGAAGAACGCATCTTGACTCATTATACTAGAACAAATTCAGATACCTATAGCACCAAAAATGAAATGCATTTGAATAAATAAACCAGGTGAGAACGTGTTTCAATTGGGTACAACACAATGAGCAGTCGTTTCATTTGAAATGTGTCAAAATAAAATACCACAAAGAGATTGTATGTTTTGATGAATATCTCATAATAGGCAACCTAACCAAAATGTGTGAAATCAGATGAAGTTATTTTTTTTTAAAAGAAGGAATATCTGTGCATTACCTTTCAAGAGTAGCTACAGTTGAAGTTTGCTAATAAGAAGGTTAAAATCACAAAGGACCACATTTCTATAAAATGTTTTGATCTGCCAACAAACAACTTTATTCTTTTCAAATATTCAAAAAAAATCTGACACAAAATTAGAGTGTGATATAGCATTTTGTGTTATTCTTCCTCACCCCCTTTCCCCCATATATGTGTCTGTTACTTTAACACCTGTGTGATTTTCATTTTAATTGCATCCAACAATGACCCAGTAACCTGTTTGCTACCTGTTGTGAGATCCAATGACAACTTGGTTTCTTTAAAAGTTTGGAAACAAGATGGAATTTCCTAGAATAATCCTCACAGGGACAAGTACAATAGATTCCTAATACTACTATCCAAAGTACCAGCTTCAGCACTAGAAATAGCGATCCAGAAGACGTGTCCAGCACCCAAAGTGGAGGCCTGGCACAAGGTTCCTTGGGCCTCCCACAAGAACCCACAACCATGCAACAGTGGTGACAACATCCCAGTGACCAAGGAGACCACCAGGGAAGAACCAGACCCTTCGGACTTCACCTGCTTTGAGCAGAAAGTCCAGGCCACCCTGGATGGCATCCTGGCAGCCCTGAAATTGAAGCAGCAGCCTAACGCCACAGTATCGGAGGAACAACGGGGGGACCCAGGGCCACAGCAATGTAAGACCCATGGCAAGGGCAAGAAGGCTGCCCCCCAAAATCCACAGGAGCACTCACTGTTCCATGATGGCTCCAGCTCCAGTGACAACTCGGAGTCCTCGACTTACAACTCTGATGGCTTCTCCGAAGTTCCGAAGACAAAGCTCAGGCCTCTGGAGTCCCAAGAGGGGATCCAAGGCCCAGGCGGCAAGGCCCAGGTGCAAAGAGGCCTCCTCCTAGGGAGCTCTCCAGGAAAGGTCTTACCTCTTTGAAGACCAACAGCGACTGAAGTCTGTGCATGCCCAGTCATCTGTCAGGATCAGCTGGCTGTCAAAGATGAGTGTGTTCCAAGCATAGGAGTGACTATGCATTTTACCTTGGGGAGAGAAAGAGACATAAAAATTAGCAAGAAAATTAAGAAAAATACTTAACAACCCTGCAGTCTTACCACAACATTTTAAGAAGCTGCAACTAGGGGGTAGCAATTACAATGAGTGGAGGAAGGAGATTATTATGGTTCTCATGAGGGAGGACTGCTTGTATTTGCTCACACATCCTGCCCAACCATGGAGTCCAGAAGTGGATGCTTTCCACAGGAGGGCTTTTGCTACCCTACTCTCTGCCATTGACTCTGCCCTCTATGCAAGTATACCTGATGGATTAACTAATATTGGAACTATTAGCAGGCTCTCCAGGAAGTTCCACAATGTGGAAGGCCTGGAGTTGACATGGGGGAGCATCTAGCTATGGTCAAGGCCATGAGGGCAGACTTGATCCGGAGGGGAGAACAAATACCAATAGGAAGCCTTATCAGCTTTTTGCTGAACTCTGTTAGGGGGAGGGACTGGAACACCTTGGTTGTCTCCATTGAGCGGGACCCTAACAAATATGATGTGGGTTACCTGTCTGGTTGCATGATGGAAGAATATCAATAGCAACAGGACAACCCACCCACCCCAATGCCAAAGGAACCAGAGGTGTCATCACCAGGTTTATATTCAGGTCAGCTTATACACGAGTATATACAGTATATTTCTTTCAAATTTGGTAACCAGAATTATACAAAATATGCCAGAGACATTGGCACTACCTGTGTGGATAAAAAGAGTACAAAGTTTGTTGTTTTATGTGCAGGCCTATTCCTAATAATCCTTAGCATGGAATTTGCCTTTTTCACAGTTGGTCTACCTTGTATTAACTACTAGCTAATGACCCGGCATTGCCCGGATAATTTTTTTATGGGACTGCCATCTTCCTTCTTTCCTTCCACCTCCCTCTCTCCTTTCTTATCTCCCTCAGTTCTCCTCCTTTCTTTCTTCTTCCATTCCTCTCCTGTCGGCGACCAAATCGCTCCGTCAGCTGGCGTAGCGAAATGACAGTGCACAAGCTATCAGCGGGAGGACAGGGCCCTGTGCTCCCATCGGTAGCCTGCCCGCCTGTCATTTCACAGTCTGCACCAGTGGCGAGGGGGCCAGGAGCGG
>JANHGC010000509.1:140412-151196 GCA_027560395.1 Boaedon fuliginosus | reverse complement strand
TATTGTTTTGGCCGCCTCGAGTTCCCCAAATTGGGTGAAGAGAGGTGGGATATAAATCAAATAAATAAATAAATAAATAAATACGAAGGATCTGCCTACAGCATCTTCTTGTGGTTAGAAGCACGACCTTGCAGCCAGTTAAAACACGCCACCTCCAAGACAATGGGGGGGGGTGGATTCACGCCGCATCAGAGCGTTCCAAGCACAGCCGACGCTTCTGGAACGGACTGGTGAATAGACTGAACTATGATATTCTTTCCGGTTCAGCCAACCCTGCAATTAGGCGTACTGGTTTAGAGACCCATCGCTGCTTTAGAGCTACATCAGCATAGATTTAAATGGAACCTATTTAAATATGTGCATATTTCAAGACACCCAGAGAGGGTGAGTCAGCCCCGAGGAGAGAGATACCAATGTACTGCAGGCATGTTTCTGTGTGAGCGTGTAGCTAGCTATTGAAACCGTGGGCCATGTGAATGGCATGCTTTGTGCATTATCCCACACAGCACAGGATGTTCTGGCACTCTGCATCTCACGTATGCGATTCTAAATCTTTCGGGTGTCAGAGGTTGGCCAGAAAGCAAAAAAAAATGTGTTAAACAAAAGTGCTACTATTGGGAGTGTCATTTTTAAAGAAATGTTTTATGGATTCCACATTTTATTGAAACAATTATGCCATATATGGTCAATGCTACAAGTGTCCCCCTCTTAAACTTAACATTCCAAACTGCATCCTTCCCAGTCTTTTGGGATTATATCCCAACACTGAAGCATTCCTTCTCAAACTTAATTCTCATTTGTCCCAATACCAGTGCTGACCTTACATATATGGCATGTTTTGCATTATACTGCTTGACCTCATCAGAATGAAATTGAAAGCTGAGCTCTCGAGATTTTTTGATTTTATTTTATTTTATTTTATTAATGGGATTTGTATCCCGCCTTCTTTCTTCAAACAGGGGATGTTTTAAACATGACAAGCCAACGCCCTACTATGGCTGAAATCTACAGAGTAATGTTGATAGCCATGGTGGTGCAGTGGTTAGAATGCAGTACTGTAGACTAACTCTCTGCTCACTCCAGGAGTTCGATCCAGACCAGCTTAGCCTTTTTCTTCCAAAGTCAGTAAAAAGAGGATTCAGATTGTTGGGGGCAATATGCTGACTCTATAAACATTTTAGAGAGGGATGTAAAGTACTGTGAAGTGGTATATAAGTCTAAGTGCTATTGCTATAGCAGTGTAATCATACAATGGGATTATTTTTTAATATGTAGCATGGTCTCAGACATGTGTTCCAGAGAGCACAATACCACTTATTCTCTCATTAGGGCATACAAAAGCAGCTACTTATTCTTGATCAGGTTAAAAAAAAAATATTCTGTATCATGAAATATGAAACATGTCTTTGTTGAAATGAAAGCTTTAATGTATAAAACAAAAAAACACATTAAAAATGCCCACGAATGTACCATTTATTTAAATTAACATGGTTATGAATTATTACCAACTACAGAATGGAACCTGCTGTATGTAAACCAAATAGGGGCAGCAGCTTTTGTTTAGAAAACCACGTGTTAATATAGTAGTTAAAATGTAAATTCTGAATATTAAGAAATACACGTATGGAAGCCACCTATTTAACATATTAAGCTTTTGATTTTCCACCGTATTCTTTTCCCTCACCTTTTCTCCTATGCTTTGTCTCAACAAATGCACTTGGGCCACAATGAAAATCAACTCGCTGAGATCTCGGTAACAGGAGACAAGCTTTTACATACTTCTGCACCACGGGGTAGGCTCCTGGGATACCTACAGAGGAAAGGCATGCCCACTGAGCATGCCCAGACTATTAAAACAAATTGACATGTTAATACTGACAGAGAAAAGAGCACCAGAGAGTTTGCTAAATTACTGCTCAGTCAGGCACTAGGAATTCCTGAGTGGCCCATCCTTGAGCGAAACCTGCATCGAGAGGGGTGTGGGAGGAAAACAGGGAGGAAAATTGAAACTTTATTGTCAAATGCTGTAAAACAAACAAAACCTGAAGGGATGCCACGTTTGTAATACACCTAGTCATAAATCATATGGATTTTAATCATACCTGCCACATCAACCAGCATTCCCTTGAGAAATTATTTTTCTTTTCTGCTTCCCTCCTTCGCTTGCTTTCAATTATCTGGAAGCTGTTTCATGTGTTTACTTATTTATCTAAAGTTCACCTACTGCATGCATGCACAGATTGTCTCTCGGGGATAGGGAGCAGGGAGAACATACGAAGAGGTGGCAAGAGCAGAGGCGCCAAGGCTACAAAAGGCAAAACAAAAGAGAAGAAACGTTGCCAGGCCTGGATGACAAGGAAGGAGAGGGCGGAAAACAATTAAGCAATTAAAAGGCATCCTGTGCAGTGCCCAATTATTGCATTGTCCTCTGACCTTCTACACTTTAGATACTAGGTAGGCCAGCGGGATGACAAATCTAAACCCAAGATGCTCTCTGAGAAAAGTGACATTGCATGCTCCTTGTACATGCATTTCTTCTTTCCCACATATACCCAGAAGCTAGAATTTGGTTAGCTATGGTTTTTGCCCAGATAATGCTAGAGGCAAAATAGCCCGGTTGATTCTCTATTCTAGTGGACTTTCAATGGTCCCTATTAGGAGCAAACTTAAATAGGGGAGGCGAGGAGGGAAGAACATTGCAAATTCTTGCAGGGCATGCAGGCAGCATCTGCTGAGCTCTGAGATGTTGTGCATGACTGATGGAAAGGAAAGATACCCCTCTGAGCTAGGAATAACCGGTGGTACCAAGCAGTATCAACTGGTAAAAAAATAGCAAGTTTGCTTAGCTGCTTCCATCACCACCAGGCCTAGTTGCTGTTCCACAGGTTGAAACAGAAATCCCTGAAAACCTCCCAGGAGGACAAAAAAGGTTAAACACCACTTCTTGTCGAAAGTTGCCACTCCCCCTCAATTTGCTTCAAGGATTAGGGAGGAGTCCCATCATACTTAGCTAGCTAACTGGAGTTAGCTGATGTGAGTTGGCACAGTACAAAAAAAATCCATTACAAGAGGAACAAATTTAACACAAGGTTGAAAGGGAATAGAGACTTCTTAAATGGTTGAATTTGGAGGCTGCCAAACTCCAAAATGCATCTCTGTGGCTTCCAATTCATAAGAAACTAGCTGATGACCCAGCTTCGCCCGGGTCTCCTTCCCAGTCACCGGCCTCACCATTCCTGCTGTAGGCAGGCACACCGGGTCTCCTTCTGTGGTCCCAGCCAGGTGGGGGTGTCCATCTCAGGGGAATCCACCCAAGCTCGGCTGATCAAGGGGAGGTTGCTTTTTCTCTCCCTTCCACACCCAAGCATAGGAAGCGAAGGGAGGCCTGAAGCATGCTCTTCCCATGGAAAGTCACCCCCATCTTCCCAGGATGTCCCTCAACCTACTCAACCTCCGCTAATGGGCAAGGTTGGTCATTCCTGGCTGCCAGGCTGGGTGGAGGAGGAGGGCCTGCCTTCCCCGGGAAAAGAGTCATTACAGCCTCCCCAGGAAGCACAGGCAGAGTGGTGAGGCGTGCCACAAGGAGAAGCCCCTCTTCCTTGGCCAGGCTGGCCAACCTGGAGCCCCTTCTGCAGCTGGCACAAAGAGGCAGCAAAGGGCACCTTGCAACCAACTTCAATGTCCTGGAGATTTTGATAGATGTCCACATGAAGTCTTTGCAGGCCATCCCTGGCTGCCAGCTCGGGTGGAGGAGGCCCTGCCTTTCCCCGGGGAAAGAGGCCCCACGGCCTTTCCAGGAAGCGCAGGCAGAGCGGTGAAGCATGCCTCTCTCCCTTCCTCCTCCCTACCTCCTTGCTTCCTCCCTCACATCTCCATCCTGCCATCTTCCTTCATTGCTTCCTCCTTCCTTCCTTTCTTCCTTCCTCCTCCCTCATTCTCTTGTCCTCCATCTTCCTTCCTAATGCTGCAATTCCCAATGTCCTTTGGCCAATTTGCATGCCTTGCCTCTATTGGCTGGAGACTGTCCAATTTGCATGCATTGCCTGTACACTCAACATCATGGCTCAACTATTACAATGTGGTCTACATGGAGCTGCCCTTGATGAGCATTCAAAAGTTTCATCTAGTCCAGAATACAGCAGTGCAAGGAGTAATTGGTATTACTCAATATGGCCATGTGATATTTCTGCTTTGTGAGCTTGAATTTGAATTTGTTTCCTGGTGCAATTCAAGGTGCTGGTTAAGGCCTATAGAGGCATATGGCCTGGTTATGTGAGAAATTATCTATCTCCCATGCTATCAGCCTGGCCTGTTCAATCTGACAGACTTGCCAACTTTGGGGTCTCAATTAAATAATGTCATTTATCAAAACTCCAGAGCTGCAATGCCTGCCTTCCGGAATGAGATTCTTCCTGATATTAATATATTGGAATTCCAAAAAACCTTAAAGGGTTTTTTTTTTTCTCCAGGCCTTGGGTTGGGCTACTTGGCTCTCCTGCTGGATTGTGGGTAGATGTGGTAGACCAAATTCACTATTGGGTCTGTTATTCTTTTAAAATTATCATATTCTAAGAGCCATGGTGGTGCAGGGGTTATAATGCAGTACTGCAGGCTACTTCTACTGACTGGCAGCTGCCTGCAATTTGGCAGTTTGAATCTCACCAGCTCAAGGTTGACTCAGCCTTCCATCCTTCTGAGGTCGTAAAATGTGGACCCAAATAGTCTGACTCTGCAAACCACTTATATGTAAAGCACTGTGAAGCGATATATAAGTGCTATTGGTATTGGTATTCTGTTTTGATGCTGCCACTTTTCTTGTGCAGCATCCAGACTTGATTGGCATCAGGTGATGCCTGAACTGAATTAATTAAATTAATCCCTTTGCAGATGTGCAGGTCCAAGACCCAGAAACTCCCACATTTTATTTCAGGTAGAATGTGTCGTATGTGGAGGTAGGCGTGCTTCCGTCATTCCCATTCAAAACATTATAATCATTGCAGGATGTCTGCCTGTGGACATCATCCCCTGCACCTAACACACAACTAAACAATCTTAGATTACAGGAATGAATGCAGCTTCCCCAAACCTTGAGCGCAGTGCCAGAATCCCTTCAAAGTTGCTGCCAAACTGTAATTTTAAATGTGAGTGAATGCATTACACATGGCTTTTAATCATATTAGCTGGATTGGATTTGATATTGATTTGGACTTTGTCCTGACCCTGCCTTATTTTTGGAACGTGCCTCCCCACACGCACGTTTGCAATTTTCTTTCAAAGTTCTCTTAGTGATTTTTTTTTTGAGGTTACTTTCAGGTTGGTGGTGGGAGAAGGACTACTGCTGGAAGCACTGAATTGATTTTTTCCCCTGTCTCTTTGATTGGCTACTCAAATATCCCAAAGAGAATAAGCATCCTGGGATAAATTCCTTCTGGATGTCTTCTCTTGGGATCAGAGTGAAGCATCGGGACCCTGAAAGATGACAGACTGTGAGCGAAAAATCCTCGGGCGATGGAAGAGAAGACATTTACATACCGCTTGGGAAAATACATGCCTCAAGGGAATTTCACTAAAATTATTTTTTCTTCTGAAAGAAATTTCAAAATTAAATTCTCCTTCATTAAACTAGGTAAAAAAATAGGTACTTAAAAAAAAAACCTAGGGGTTTCATTTCCCTTCTGTCAATATCAGATGGCCTTGCCTACAATTACTAGATCTCTACCCTTAGCAGACACAGGCAGTGTCCTAACCCCATTTCTCATATTTCTTTTTTTCAAAAACACAAAAGATCGACCCTTTGCATGTTCTCCCTGGTTGCCGGGGCAGGATGATGTGCAGAACCTCAAAAGTGGAAGGCTCTTGGCATACCCTTTGCATGTACTGCTTTGTGTGCGGGGATATAAATTCAGATTATTTGCTTTCCAGCTGTGCGTTCTCATTGTCTGTCAGTAGGATGAGGATCTGTTGAATTAACTTTCACCAGGAAGTATAGGAGAAGCCCCTTCCCAATTCCTTGCTGTCCAGATCATAGCTGCAGAAATCCTGGCCTCATGGATATTCGTCACAGAGCCTGGAAATTCTAGAAGGTGTGGTTGCAACACATTTGGAACCAATAGACTGCTAGTATAACTTATTAGCCAGTATAAACATATCTGACTCAGCAGGCTTACCCCTAATTATGCTGTTGAACTTGCTGATTGGGTTCACACATCATGCTAAACCAGCTTTCCTCAACCTAAAGGCTTTTTTGGATGTGTGGGTTTTAATTTCCCAACCAGCACTGCTAAGAATTTTATGGGATGAAGTCCAAATACATAGAAGTGACCCAGTGCTTTGTTTGATTTTGCCTCCAGCTATTCTAGGAACCCAGGCTGTGCCTTTTGGAAACTGTGATTTTAGGTTAACCCAGCCTATGCTGATTTAGTCAACAAAACATGGGTAACAAACCATGATTTGAGCACAAGTTCAAGTGCTTCACAGTACATTCTGATAAAGAGTTTCCTGCTGAATTGGACCCCTGGTCCATTTAGTCTCACAGTCTGTTCTCACAATGGTCAACCAACTGCACAAGGAAGCCTCCTTCTCACTCAGCAGATGGCCATCAGAGGCAGTCACCCTGTCATTAAGGCTAAACAAGAAAGGAGATACATGCTTTTTAGGCAGAAATTCAATTCACTTGCTTCTGAGTAAGTAAATATGCGACTGAAGTATCCAATTTTTAAGAAATCAATGCCCATACCCTTGCATTCTCTACTTTTGGATCTGTAATCACAGCAAAATTAAGGAGAAGGGGAAGATTACCTTTTGAGTTTTTGGAGACTTTGAGAGATTTATAGTGCATTTGATAAGAAGATTCAGAGATGATTTTTTTAAAATTACAATACTTTAATTATTATTTCTGCACATGTTTAAATCTACATGTACCACAGAGTGTACTGTTCGATTAAAAGAACATCTAGACAGCACTCTAGTTTGGGACACCCATAGAAATTAAAAGGATCACAGGGAGTTTGACATTTTGCAAAATGAAAGAATAATTAGTGCACCATATTGGGTTTTTCTCTTTTTGAAAAGATTACTCAAGCAACCCTTCTGTGGCTTAGCTGGAAACAAAATGTAGGCCCTGTTTCTATTGTATTTGTTAAGAAAAAGATAATAAATAAAAGCAATTATAATTAACTCTCTCATTACCTAGGGTGGGACTTTGACTTCTGTTATTTCTGGAGGAATATGTGTTCCTCAGCTCCAATGCCTCAACATTGTAGATGACATTATACAAGCACATTATGTCCACCTCCATTCACATATACATAACTTGGAGAAGTCATGCAGTTGTATACCAACTGGATTTTTAGTATCTAAGGCAAACTTTAAGGTAGAGATCTAAGGCAAACTTTAAGGTAGAGAGACTGTCATGCAAATTCAAGTGAGGGGTATGGAAAGGATTCCAACTTTAGAAGAAGCTCCGTTTCCTCACCTACTACCAAATGTCCTGCCTCTTCTTCACATAGTACATTTAGAAATAAGCAATGAAACCCCACCTCCATCATTCTGGATGTTCAAGGTGGTGCCAGTGCATGGAAAAAACATTCCTTGGTTCAAAATCTTATCACACCATTATATGAGAGCCTTTGAGAGTCTTATCACACCATTATATGAGAGCCTTCGACATCATAGGGGGAAAAAGAGATACACGTAGGACTCCCTCCCACCCACCAGCCTTCCAATTCACTAATTATTTCCCAACAACATACATATTTTGTTATGTTTTTCTTGACAGAGGATAACCATTTGGGAACCTTCCAATTTCACATTCTTTTTTCATGAAGAAGTACAGAAATATTTTTTTGTCATTCTAAGCAAGGACATGGGAACTTGCTCTTAGCGCAACTAGCTTAAGAGGGTATTTTTACAATAATATGTTCTTATTCTCCATGTGTAAGTGTGTATGGGCACGCAGGCATGTCTTCAAGTGTGTGTTGATTCCTGGCAACTTGCTGGGCTAGTTAGTCCCTGCCGTTTTCTTGGCAAGAATGTTCAGAAGGGGTTTGCTATTACCTGCTTCTTAGGACTAAGAGTGACAAGTCCAGGGTCACCAACTTGGCTTTGTGCCCACAGTGGGACTAAAATTCATGGTCTCCTGGTTTCTAGCCTAGTGTTTTAACCTTTACAACAAATGCTGTCTCTCTCTCTCTCTCTCTCTCTCTCTCTCGCTCACTCTTCCTTTCCTTACAAATGAGTTATCAGAGTTGTAATGACTTACATATCCTCCTGTACTATACTATCCTGACCTTTTTAGTATGCTAAATTTTGAAAGCTTGACAAGCCTACCTTTTGCTTTGCAGGTTAGTTGGACTGTCATGCAAATTGAAGAACAGAGAAGAAGAGTGAGCTGAGATTCACGGGCATGCTCTCAAGTTGCTTTGTGTTTTAAATAATTGAGCATCAACCTGTCACTTGCATTTCTCTTAAGCACTCCATTCTTCTTTTCCTGGCACCCAGATAGCAGGGACTTAGAAAAAAAATCCATGTAGTTTCAAGATGTAATAAAATGGCACATAAGCTTACAGTTCAGAACTGAAGAGCCTGTTAAAAGCCACCCTATGTGATAAAGGCAATTGCCAACAGCAGCTTGTCTGGAGTTTATGGGAAGCATAGTCCAAAACTGTATTAAGCCATTAGACTGCCTAATTGTGTTCTAGAGAATTAACTGTTTCCAGTTAATTATTTTCTGCCAAGCTTTTATTCCATCTAGGTCAGGATTATATGTATTATCAACCCTAGGTAAAATTCTAGCATGGGTTGTCAGTTTTTGAATAATGTTCAAACCCTTTCCTTGTGGCTTGTCCATTCTGATTTCTGATGGAGAAAATTCTGATGCAAGATTATTTTTCAGACTGAGGGTGTCACACAAAATTGTGTGCCTTGTGTACTACCCCAATGTGCCACTAGGTGGAAGCACACTTGGTGTTCCACCTAGGGCCCCTATAGGGGGAGGAGCTGCCTCCTGCCTATATAAGGGGCTTGCATGCCCCCACTATCTCAGTTCTTGTTCCAGATGTAGTTCTCAGTTGAGACCTAGAACACCTATCTCTTAATAAACTCTACTTGCATCATAGCTTCTTGTGTGGTATGTAGCTGGCTCAAAGATCTCTCCAACCACGACAGAGAGTCATGCTTGTTCTTGGAGTAGTAACAGAAATGGACAACCAAGTGGCTGAAATTAGGAAAAGCAATATGAAATTGATCTTATGCCATCAACTTTTTGCCAGCTCTTAGCAACCACATGGATTGATTTCTCCATGATCCTACCTTCCTAACCAGGTCTTTTAGATCTTCACCAGTGTGTGTGTGTGTGTTGTGTGTGTGTGTTCTCTCTCTCTCTCTCTCTCTCTCTCTCATAATTATAAGAGCCAGTTTTGTGGAGTGCCTAAGATGCTGGTCAATAAACTGGGAGGCTGTGAGTTCTAGGTCCCCAATTGGCATCAATGCTGGTGAGTACCTTTGGGCAAGTGACCATATCTCAGCCCAACCCACCTCACAGAGTTCTTGGTGTGGAAAAAGAGGTGGTAGGAACATAAACTATGCATGTTGCCTTGATCTGGCCAAAAATAAAGGTAGGATACAAATTATTTATTTATAAACAAATTTACATAGCCACCCAAGTCACACATAGCAGACTCCAGATGGCTTACAACATTTAAAACCCACCACGTAATAAAAACCCATAAAAATGCCACCCCTCCCCATGGCAGCAAAAACATCATGAAATCAGCTGCTTGATCAGCTCTACCTGCTGACAAAGCCACATTTTTAGGGCCTTTCAGAAAAGGAACAAGGTGGAGACCAGAGGTGGGTTCCTCCTGGTTCGCTGGTTATGCGCTTCGTGGGTGCGCTTGGCGAACACCAGTCAAACGCTCACTGCGCACGATTGACTTACAAATCTTCATGGTGTTCTGCAAGCACTCTGACACAACAGCTGCGCGGCGGCTATCCGATCTGACAACCTGCTGAACAAGTCAGCAGAGTCTGCAGTACTGCATTTAACCACTGCGCCACCGAGGCTCATAAACCAGTCAATATCCATAACCCATAAAAAAGCTTAATGTGTATTAAGCTAGTGTACAACTGAAGCGTGAACATGCTCTCTTTTTTTTCCTATTAGTTCACAGCTCATATTTACAACTTATACAGTACATTCAGCAATAAGGTGGGCTTTGAAAGATATGTCTCTTCATTTAGAGATGGGAATAAAATGAATCATTGAGTCTTTTGGGTTTTGCTGATTAGATACATTTATATAAAAGGCTAGCACATGTTAAGTACATAAAAGTAAAAAGTTGAAGCTGTTATTCTGCTGTGCTAAGGAGTCAAAAGTGAATGTTTTCCTCCTTTTACCTTACCCTTTTCTTTCTCCTTTTTCCCTCCCTCCTTTCTCCACTATTTTCATTTGTGTTTCATACTTTGATAAATGTAATGAAAAAAATATTAGAAACCTATTTCTGAGATGAGCAATAAACCTTTGGTAATATAAAGATAATATAATACCCGCACCTTAACATTATTTCCCAATCACCAACACCATTATATCTGAGCTCTTGACACTTAAGAATCAGTTCTCTTTCATCAGCTGACTGTTAAGACTCTTCAGAAAAGACTTCTCTTGATGGAACAGTAACCTACTTCTGTAACAATTGAGGATGTTTGACCATGTGGGGGGGGGGGGGGGGGGGGGGGGGGGGGGGGGGGGGGGGGGGGGGGGGGGGGGGGGGGGGGGGGGGGGGGGG
>JANHGC010000509.1:122849-134250 GCA_027560395.1 Boaedon fuliginosus | reverse complement strand
AGTAACGATGAGCAAACACAGTGCACCGCAAAACCTTGCCACTGGATTTGATCTCCTCCTCCTCCTCCTCCTCCCTTATTTTCTTCTGCAGCCGACTTTCATTCCTCCGAAAAGAACGGCAGACAAAACTAACGGTGGGCTTTGTTTAATCTGTGTGCAGATAGGAGCAGAATAAAAATTAGCAATGGAGTGTTTTGTTTAAGATTATCTGGAACCTGAGAAATATGTGTTTCATCTCGGCGACTAATTAGTTTAAATAGAACAAAGGTGGAATAAGGTTGACGGTCTTAAATCTAATGCACTTTCCCTTCAACTCTACGGAAATTATCTGTATGAGATGAAGAAGAAAAAAAAACCATGCTATTAGCACAGTTTGACTTGATTATTCTTTACTCAAACGGCTCCCAAGATAAATTTCTGGGAAACTTGCACTGCTATTCCGCATCTTCGTTTATTTTAGCCTTCAAAAGCCTTTGTAGCTTTGGTTATAAAGAAATGATGGCAAGAGGTCTATTTGGCAGACAGATAAAGGGCACTTCAGGGCTGCCCCACCCAAAGAACGAAGGCACAAAATCCCTGCTATAGTTTTGTGTAAAAGTTCTTCCAAGAGAAAATAACGCGCCCCGGAGCAATTTTTGCCGAGTCATAAATCCCGCCATTATGGCTTCTAAACCAGGATTCATGAAAGAAGGCTGCATCATTCCTTCCAAGCCACGGATCATACTTTGCTATGTACATGCTGGTGGCCATCCTTGCAAATGCTAGTGGAGAGAAGACCAAATGTAAATCATCATTTATGTTACTCACAGGATGTGCCATGAAACTATAACACAAAGGCTAGGAGTACTCTCTCATCAGGATTTAAATATCCTTTAAAGCGTCTCCATGAAACCCTTTCGGCAGCCTTTTGGAACAGTGTGCAAGGTTTCTATGAGTCCCATGTGAGCTTAGCCTCAGGTCATCCACACCTGGTTTATAGCTCAATGAACTTACCAGCTATGGTTTATTCAGTAGACAAACCATGATTTAGCAAGGCATCCATGCCCAGCTGCAATGTACTGTGTTACCTCATCATTTTTCCAAGATAGCAAAACTAACAGATATTATCATATCTTTGTTGGACTCGCTTTGAAAGCCCCTGTTGAACTTCGGAAATGTTCGACTCTGACACTTCAGCTTTGTTAATGCAGAAGAGCGCAGTCCGAGTCCAGCCAAGCGTTCGTAGCATAACGTTTGGAATATTCTTGTAATGTGACCAAAGTTCTTGCAGAGATAAGGCCACTTTGTCAGAGACCGATTATTTTCAAGGGACACAACCATCCAGCTAAGGAGGACAAACATTGTCCCAGAATTCAGCCTTTCATCTCAGAATACCCTTAGTTGATCCTAAGACTGAATTGTGCTTGCTGGCTTCTCCTTCTTCTTCAGGAATTCATTTATGTATTTTCTTATTGGACTGCCTGAATCTCCAAGGGTTGCTGGCATTTTACAACAAGAACGAACGTCAATAAATATATAAGATTAAAGCATCCACAGTAAATAATTAAAATGAAGAGGTCCATTTAAACTGCCTTCTGGAATGCTATGGGAGAAAACCTGATTAGGAGGTGGTAAAATTCTTGCAGATTCAGTTGCTGTATCCTTGCTTCAGAGTCTACACTCTTAATTGAAATGTTGGAGGCAGAACCTTGGACAAGGTCTTGGCTTCTCCAAACTGCCCTGATCCCGTGTGTTTATTTCTCATCTGATGTATTGTTAATTAAATAGGATTCTGTATTTGAAAAAAGAAATGAAACTTTCTGTTTGTTTCTCTCATTCTTGTACTCATTGTTTATAAAGAAATGAGACTTTCCTGTACTCATGTACCTTTTGCTTCAAACCCAATGAAGGTCTCTTAGCTTCCACTGATTCACCATTTTGCATCTAAAACAACTATAGTACATTTTTTTCCCCTTTCATTGGAAGTTTTTGCTCCATAATTGTTCGTTATTCCTTTTGCTCTCTGCTTGTTGTATGTTAAGAATCACATCTGCTAAAAAAAGTTTTTAGTTTTCCTGAATGTAAAACTTTGCAAAAGAGCTTAATTTCTAAAAATCCATACAACCACACGATGGCATCAAAGAGGTACAGAAAAGTGTAACTCTTTATTGCCATCCTGTGGTTCTTCAGAGATTTTCAGCTCAAATACGATATTCCTAGTTAATTCAAATGTCGTATTTTGCTTGTCTGATTTTTGCTTGTTCATTTCCCCTAGCTGCCCATAATTGTTTTTATGGGCTACCATAATCTAGAAAAAACAATGTTGAGATACTGCTGAAAACATACACACAAGGCCACTGGGGTCCACATAGTGTGGGTTGCACAATAACCCATTAAAAATCAACATTTGCAACCGCAGATAGCTTGATTAAAATCCCCGCTCTGATGCAAATAACATCTGGGCAGCTTTTGCATTACATCTTTCTGCAGAGAACACCTGGGGTGGAGAGAAGCAGAAAAAGACAAAGGTACAGTAAAGATTTGATTATGCTTTGGGTGTGGCACTACTCATTTCACGAGATTCAGGGAACTACACTATTGCCAAACCTGAATTTAAACAGTATGCTGTTTTTGAAAGCTGTAACATTGATGATGAACAAGTCAGTATTCTTACATAATTAATCCAGCGTGAAAGAAGGAACTGCAAAGCCATCCAGCGGTTTTAAAATAACTCAATCATTTATAAGATCCCCAGAACTGTGGGCTTTAACATGAAGGCTCAGGAAGTCCACACATCCTAGCAATGAGCAGACTGCATTAATTCTGCAAACGGTCTCAGAAGCCACCTTAAACAAGGCAGCTTGCACAAGGTACAGGCAGCTTGGTGATTTCTTAAGAAAGAGTTTAGTGACCCAATCATTTTTTTGTTGTTGTTGTTGTTGTTTTCCCTCTCTCTGTTTCCCCCACCCCGTGACACTTTAGAATCTGTAAATACCAAGAGATTCCTTTAAACAAACAAATGCATGAAAACACTCAGGAGAAGTAAGAAAGTCAATGTAGGAGAAAGAGTCTTGCAACTGATGAATAATGGAGACCTTAAAACAGCATATCGTAATAATGCTATGACTCTGAAAGCTTTTTACATTTTACTGTTTGTTTAGTCATTAGCCTGGTTTCATATTGACCTGAAACAGTGAAACGCAGGCATTATCACAGCTGATAAAAGGCAGCTGTGAGTCTAACCTAATGGTCAAGTAAATAGCTAAAAGAAAAGCTTATTTAGAGAAGAAAAAAAAACCTCTGGAATGTCACCCACACTGATCTTGATGTGTTTCTTCTTAAAAACATTCCTCCTTTTCCATCATCCTTGCCTGCAGTCACACAATCTGTTGCTCTCTGTTTAAGAAAAGAAGCCTTGCAGATACAGTATATTCCCCTTGCTCTTTCTGTATAGGTAGTCCTTGACTTACAACAGGGGTCCACAGCCTCCGGTCTGTGGGCCGGCACCGCTCCACGGCAGGTCACGAAAACCAGAAACCAGGTCACGCAAACAAGTGAAGCCCCATCCATGGGATGCAGGCATCATGCGAAACCACGTTCCCTCCGGTCTGTGGGAAAACCTCTCTCCAAACCTCTCTTGCACTCTAACCACTGGTGCTCAAAAGGTTGGGAGCCACTGACTTGTAACCATCAATGAGCCCAAAGTTACTGTTGTTAAGCGAGGCAATGTGAGTTAAGTGAGTTTTGCCCTCTTTTAAGACCTTTCTTGCCATGGTTGCTAAGTGAATTGGTGCAGTTGTTCGATTAGTAACATGGTTGTTAAGTGAATCTGGCTTCCCCATTGTCTTTGCTTGTCAGAAGGTTGCACTTAGCACTTATAGCACTAAGTGCACAATAGCACTTAGACTTATATATTGCTTCATAGTGCTTTGCAGCCCTCTTTAAGCAGTTTACAGAGTCAGCTTATTGCCCCCAACAATCTGAGTCCTCATTTTACCGACCTCGGAAGGATAGAAGGCTGACCGTGAGCCGGTCAGGATCAAACTCCTGGCAACGTTCATAGTTAGCCTGCAATAAGAACTGGTGGTGCAGTGAATAGAGCACAGTGCTTATTACTGTACTTAGCTGCAGCTGCCTGCAATAAAGGCAAGTTCAAATCTCACCAGGCTCAAGGTTGACTCAGCCTTCCATCCTTCCTAGGTAAGGTAAAATGAGAACCCACAAATGTTGGGGGCAATATGCTGTTTCTGTAAAAATGTGCTTTTGCTATCGGTTGTTAACTGTAAACTGTAACTGTAAAACTGTAAACTGTAAAACTGTAAAAAAGTGCTATTGCTATCTGTTGTATTTCTACCTGCTATCTGTTGTAAGCCGCCCAGAGTCCTTTGGGAGTTGGACAGCATAGAAATGTAAACAATAAATAAATAAATATATAGTCACACAAACACTGTATATATATTACATGTATATATTGCATGTATATATCTATGGTACCTTGTAAAATATCATACTCCAGCAGACTTGGTCATTTACAACATTCCAAAACAATAAAAAGAGATACATAATGCCATTAAACATGTACTTTAGTGCACTATTAATAATCACCACCTCTTTTTCCATAATATTTATCTGGTGTTTCTTTAATTCCATTTGTTGCTTGATTTCTCTTTTGTATGGATTCTTTTGTAGCACTTTTTCAAATATTTTATATTATCCCTCTAATTTGTGTATCACTTGTCTCCTCTTCCTGTTCTGTTTAGCCACATATGTCATGGTATATGGGAATTTACAATGTGGAATTTACATTCCCGAGACGGGAATGGGAATTTACAATGTGGTAATGAAAAGAAAAAAAAATTGTAGTTGAATACTATCAACAGCTTTATCGGCGGACAATTATAAATAAGCAAAAAATTGATAATTACATGGAAAAAGCAAATTTACCCCAAATTACAGATGATGTAAAGAAAATGTTAGAACAAAAAATCACGATGATGGAGCTGACAGAGGCGATTAAGAAACAAAAAAATGGAAAAGCACCGGGTCCAGATGGGATACCAGCTGAATTTTATAAAAGTTTACAAGAATCTATAATGACTCCTCTTTTGCAGATTTTTAATGAACTAATAGAAAATGCTAAGATTCCAGATTCGTGGACAGAAGCATATATTACCTTGATCCCTAAAGAGGGAACTGACTTGCAACAAATTCAAAACTATAGGCCTATATCTTTATTGAATGTTGATTATAAGATATTCACGTCAATAATGGCAGAAAGATTAAAAAGATATTTGCTGGACTTTATGCATATAGATCAATTAAAATCTATCTGAATGTTCAAGAGGTAACCTGGAATTAAAAAATACCAAATGAAAAAAAATTATAAGGACCTAATACAAAGATGGATAATGATGGATAATACTCAAATATATATCTAAATATGCATGAGGTTTAATATAATTCTACATTATAAAAAGTTAGTCATAAAATACAATACTCAAGAGTTATTAAACCATAATTATGTGCATTTTATCTTTGTTTATATATCTTTGTTTCTCAGAGAATGCAATTGTTTTTGCATGGTACTTACTGGTGGCAATATAGATTGCATGTTTTGATTGGAGTCTGCTATTGTAGCTAAGTAAACCAAATTTGTATGCAACAACTGCTGGTACCTAATTTTAAACAAAAAAAATAAGTTAAAAAAAATGCCCATATGATCATTTCCATTAACATATAGGTTATAATAGTTGTCTATTTCTATAATTTTAAATTGTATAATTGGACAAAAGTACAACAATAAAATGGTATTTCAAGAATTACTATCAATAAGGTAAATTGCAGGATAACAGACTGTTTTTGCTGTTATTACTGGTAAAACCTATTTCAAAGTACAATTTTTTACACTATCAGCCTTGAGGTCAATTATTTTACATAAATATCTTCCATATTTTTGTTCAAAAGACTGAGAAGCATGGTTAACAAACATACCTAAACAAACATACCTATACCTGCTGGAGGGAATAAACTGAATAAACAGTATCATAGTGGCTTGATTCATACATAAAGCCATGGCATGCAAACCACACCATTTGGGTTTTTCCAGCCAAGCCAAAAACAAAGGACATTTTGGCTTAGTATAATGTTGATTTTGAATAGTGAGAACCTTATCAGGTTCCTTTTTCCCAGTGAGCTCCTTCCAAATGAGCTCCTCCTAACTTCAATCCCAGAAATCACAAACATATGGACATTGATAAAACTTGTTGAAATTCATAACACTTGGAAGTGGGCTACATTATGGAAAACCAGACTTGAGAAGGAATAAAACAAAGCCTTTTCATACTTACCCCAATCTCTGTTCTGCTTTCCACTAAGCTTATAGAGGAATACTTTTATTCTGATTTGCTTACTGAATCATTCTTCTTCATACAGTAGAACTTCGGGTCACGAACGCTTCTAATCATGACCAAATCGGGTGTCGACCCAAAAACTCCACTAAATGTTTCACTCTGGTTGCGAACACATCCAACACAGCCACGGCAATTTTCCCTGCCGCGGCAATTTCCTCTTCCGCAACATTTTTTTTTTTTGTGCATGCATGCAGTCAGTCTTGCTTCTGGTCACAACTAAATCGCGTTGCGACCAAAGTCTTGGAACGGATTACGGTTGTGACTGGAGGTTCCACTGTACCTCCATGTTACAAAACCAATGTGACGAAGAAGTTGCCATAAATATATTATTGCTGACAGCTTGATACAATGACTGACTACAGGTAGTCCTCAACTTACAACCACCCATTTAGTGATTGTCTGAAGCTACAATGGCACTGAAAAAATGACTTGTGACTGTTTTCACGCTTACATCCCTGTGGTCACATGGTCAAAATTCGAACATTTGGCAAAGGGGTTGTATTTATGACAGTTGCACTGTCTCAGGATCAATGTGATCGCGATTTGTAATCTTCCCAACCGGCTTCCGACAAGCAAAATCAATCGGCGAAACCCAGTTTCATTTAATGACTGAATGATTCACATGGCAGCTTCAGTGATTCACTTAACTGTGACAAAAAAGATAGTAAAATGCAGCAAAGCTCACTTAACTGTCTTGCTTAGCAGTAGAAAGTTTGGGCTTAGTTTTGGTTGCAGGTTGAGGACTACCTATAATTGGAAATGGATTCATATTTTTCCAAATACTTGTTATGCACTATAGATAGTATTTACCTAACAACTATTTGAAGTTATGATGGCTTCAGAAAGAAGTGTAAAGCACTTTTGACCATTGCAAAATGTAGTATACAGACCTCCATGGTCAAGCTGAGTGCATGCCTGGACCTTAACTGCCCAAATTCAAGCAGGGGCAGAGTTTAAAGTTCTTTTCTCCCAGAGTCCATCAAGCTCTCCGCAGAGGCAGGCAGAGACGGATTTTGAGCTTTGTCCCTACTACAATTTCATTAGCTGAGTCCAGGCATGCATGGAACTTGGGGTCCTTTTCTTCTCACCTCTGTGGAGAGCTTTGTAGAGGCAGAGGGAGAGAGATTTGAGGGTCTACGCATGCTTGGATTTCAGCAGTCGAGGTACCGGCATGAACACAGCTCTCCGCAGACATGGGAAGAGGAAGACCCCAAGCTCCATGCTGCTTGTACCTCTGCAGCAGAAATTCAAGCCTGAACAGAGCCCCCAAATCACTCCCTCCCTATAACTGTTCCGGCATGGAGAGGGACTGTTTGCTTAACAACCTGTGATATCACATAACGACTGTAACAGGGCGTGTTGGAATCATAGTCAATGAACAAAACATCACATGGATGTCTTGCTTAATGACTGCTTCATTCAACAACCAAAACTCCAGTCCCAACTGTGGTCATTAAGCAAGAACTACCTATAGCTTGGTCAACCCTTCTTATACAGCAGAAAATAAACTCTCTCCCAAGCTTTCTAAAACTTGCTGGAATACACAACCAGAATTTTTTATAAAAAAAGATATTCAAGGAAAATAATGGCAAACTACTTCTGTGCTGTTGCCATGAAAAGCGTGTGGATATATTCACATAACCACTAGGAGTCCAGGCTGATATACTGAAATGAACATTAACTTACTGAGAGCATTCCAAAGTTTTGCCTTTATTCTGGTAGTCCATTATACACTGAATCAGGTGATTATTTTCATCCAACATCTGAAATAGCAGAACAGATTGTTAGAATGAGGTAAACTAGTACTGACTGAGCTTTAATTGGTCTGTTTTAGCTTAAATGAAGATGCTAAGACAAAGTGGAAAAAGCTGAACTTTGTCAACATGTGTTGCTTAACAACTGTATTTAAACACCATTTCTGAAAGTTTGGCAAAAGACTGATTACTTCCCTACAGTTACTTGTGACAAGACTATAGTAAACTGAAGTTATAACTTGTCATTTTTCCCATTCTTATAAGATCATACAGTTCAGCTTTTCAGTATTGCTTTTTACCAAAAAACCTCAAGTGATCAGAATGGTAAGAGAAAAATAACAGGGATGATCTCTTGCTCTGTTCCTTTGTTGTACTGCCACACCTCTGCATACCTGCATGATCTTGTGACACAAAAAATATAAAATCAGACCCCCAGTTGCATAAGAATGCACCCAAAGTAGATGGGGGTTGGATGGAGTACAAATGTAATCAACAATAATTGTAACACCACAGATTTAACAATTGTTGATAATAAAGCCAAAAGAGTTTGGACAGTAGACATTGCAGAGCATAAAAGAAGAAACTAGAAAAAGTCATACAATACAAAGAGTTCCAACTAGAAGTAGGACAACTGTGGAAAAAGAAAGCATTAGCATTGACAAAATCACCATCAGTCAATTGCAAATGTAGTTTTATTTGGAACAGTTTACAAACCTTTGATACCACATGTGCCTACCCCAGGTCCTTAGCAAGACTCGATAGGTCTCACTAAAAATGCCACATTCAGACTAAATATCAGACTGATCATGCAACTATTTAATTGCCATGTTTATGTAGTGTATATTGGAGGTGGTAACCCTTTGGGAGCTGTATGCAAAGCTGTATTTTATTTTAATGTATGCAAATTAAGTGTACATTTAAAGTGGGCTCTGGGAGGCATATGGTAGCAGAAGGCGGTCTCGAAGGTACCCCGCCCCTAAGGCATGAAGGGCTTTATAAGTTGTTACTAGCACCTTGAATTTCACCCGGAAGACCACAGGCAGCCAATGCAGCTCGCGGAGGATAGGTGTTATATGGGTGCACCGAGGTACACCCTGAATCACTCTCGTGGCCGCATTTTGCACCAGTTGCAGTCTCCTGGTGCTCTTCAAGGGCAGCCCCATGTAGAGTGCATTGCAGTAGTCCAGATAATCCCCCCTTCCCAGCTGGCCTCAATGACTCTCAGAAAGAGTGCTAATGACCAGATGACTACAAAGAAGATTAACCCTTTCTTTCCTCACCATTCAGTTAGAATTGAAGAAGCTTCTGGGATGAGAAGTGAAATGTTTTCAAGGACCCCCCTCCCCCCAAGAAAGTCCAGTTTCCTTTTGGAAAAGCACCTTTGGGACCATCTTGAAGATCTGGTTATATGGAGTCTCGAGTATGTGAAAAGTTATCTGTTTTTTTTTTGTTATCTTAACATCTATGGATCATATTTTTATTGGCTGATGATGTATGCATTTAATGTTTAGTATTGTGATTGTAATTCATTTTCTAACTGATCCAGAGTCACTTGATTGAGATGGGCAACCGTACACATTGAAAATAAAATAAAATAAAATATGCCATAAAATAACCAGGGAGCCAGAAGGCAAATTCCAGACTTCTATTCCCATCTGCGACTCTGGAAATCCAAAAAGAATGAATAAATTGTATGCATCAAGCTCATGTCATTCTGGGCTTACCTCTTGAGTGACGGTTGGCTTGCAGGTGTTCACGATCTTCTGAAGCCCTTTGGAAAACTCCATTTCTGAGGAGAGAAAAAGAAGGACAAAAATATATATATATTGATGTGATCCAGATTAGGTTTTGTTGACATTGAAAAGCAAGCATTTCTGCCATAGCATAATTTTTCTTTCCAGGTCTGTTGAGAACATCTGTCTTGCTTAGCAACAGAAACGTTGGGCTGAATTGTGGTTGTAAGTCGAGGACTAGGTGTAGACAATATTGGATTAGATCAAATAGTGTAATGTTGGTTAGTTAGAAGGCCACACAGTCTCTTAAGGATTGAGGGCCAACAGCAGGTGGGGCCAGGACCTATAAGGGAAAGTTTTAAGGTTAAAAGAGTGGCCAATGGAAGGAAATTAGAAACTAATATTATATTCCTTTATTTCTACATGTAGTCCTTGACTATTGGCTGTTCAAAGTTATGGTGGAACCTGCTTGGGGAGTGTTGTAAAGCTTTGATAAGCAGTATATAACATCTGAGTGCTATTGGTATCTATGTTGTAAGCCGCCCAGAGTCCTTCGGGAAATGGGCGGCATAAAAATGTAATAAATAAAAATATAAATAAAAAAAAAGGGATTTATGACCTGGTTTCAAAGTTCAGTGTTGGTGACCTTGCAGTCACATTACTGCAATTTATGAGGTTTTTGCTGGGAAAGCAGAATTTACTTCCAGTTTCCAGCATCAATGACCCCATGGCAAACAATGGGTTCATTTAACAACTGCAGTGATTTCTTTAGGACTATTAAGACCTGGCTCTGCAAGCGGGCTTGGAATCAATGAATGGATTGTATGGTTGTTATTGTTTGTTTTGTGTTTTAAATAATTTTCTAATAACTATTTTTGGATTTTTAGACCTTTATTGTTAGAGGAGCTTTTAGAGTATATAAAAATGTAATAAATAAATAAATAAATAGAGTTATGTATATATTATTGATATTTTATTGTTGTTTTTATATGTTGTTTAGACGCCTTGCATTCCCTTTGACTAGGGAAGAAAGGCAGGGTATAAATAAAATAAAATACAATAAAATACAATAAAATACAATACAATAAAATAAAATAAAATAATAAAATATAATAAAATATAATAAAATAAAAAATAAAATAAAATAAAATGTAAGCGTTTGCTTAATAATCAACACAAAAAAATTTGTAAAATCGAGTCTAGTCATGTGGTAACCCATTTTATGACCATCACAGCTTATGAACCTGATTGCAGGGCTCAATTACAATCATAACTCAAGGACTGCCTGTATTTCAATTTTGGAACGCAGGTAGTCCTTGACTTCTGAATCTGACCACAAGTGAGCCCAACATTTCCACTGCTAAACAAGACAAGTGTTAAGTGAATGTGGCTCCATTTTAGGAACTTTTTTTGCCACAGTTGTTGAGTGAATCACTGCAATTATTTAGTTACTGGCCTGGCCGTTAAGTGAATCTGGATTCCCCACTGGCTTTTCTTCTCAGAAGGGCAAAAGATGAACACGTGA
>JANHGC010000503.1:68139-78252 GCA_027560395.1 Boaedon fuliginosus | reverse complement strand
GACCTTGGTTCTTGGCCCTCATGGATTTATCCCTCATCCCCCCTCAGAGTCTTCCTCCTCTTGACGATCTCCTCTCTCATGGGCCCCTTCATCACCCTCAAATGGATTGGCTCCACTTATCTGTATGGAGGTTGAGCGGCACAGATTAACGGTTACTCGGATCCTGTCATAAATACTGTTGGCGGGCCACAGGGTTTCCACCAATAGGGTGTACAACTACACCTGGTCAACCCTATGCAAATGGTTTGCAGTCCGTAAAATTGACTCAGAGAGGTTACGAATCCAGGACCTTCTTGGCTTCCTTCATTCCGGCCTAGAAAAAGGTCTTAGCACGGCCACGCTTAAATGTCAGGTATCAGCTATTTCATCCATATTGGGTTTCCCAAAGCCTAAGGGGTCTAAGCTTGCATCTCATCCCCATGTTAGAAAGTTCTTAAAAGGAGTCAGCCTTCTCAATCCTCCTCCCATAGTTAGAACCCCTACCTGGGACCTTGCCCTAGTGTTACAAGCCCTTTCAAAGCCTCCCTTTGAACCTTTGGCTACCTGCTCCCTTAAGATCCTTACTCTTAAAACGGCCTTCTTGGTCCCTATCATTTCATCTAGAAGGGTATCCGAGCTGGTGGCTCTCTCTATCTCTCCTCAACTGTGTAGTTTCCACAAGGACAGGATTGTCCTTCTGTCTGATCCTTCCTTCATCCCTAAGGTTAGTTCTCTATTCCACCAATCAGCTGAAACAGTTCTCCCTTCCTTTTACCGTAACCCTTCCACCTCTCAAGAACGGGAGTGGCATTGCCTGGATGTCAAGAGGGCTTTCTCTTTCTACACATGGAGAACTTCTCCCTTTAGGAAGACGGAGTCCTTGTTCGTTTCATTTAATTTTAGAAACCGGGGCCTTAAAGTTTCCCCCTCTTCCATTTCTAGATGGACTAGGGAAGCTATACTACAAGCCTATAAGTCTCTGGGCCTCGTCCCCCCACCCCAGGGTATTTTAGCCCACTCTACAAGAGGTGCAGCCACTTCGACCACTTACCGGGCTTGCCTGTCCTTAGAGTAGATTTGCAGGGTGGCTTCCTGGAGTACCCCTCACACCTTTATTAAACATTATAATGTAGATAGGTATGTGAACAGAGAAGTTGCCTTTGGTCACAGGGTACTCCAGACAGCGATCAGCCGAGTCAGATGACTCCCTCCCTTAAGGCATGGCTGGGGTATTATTTCCCAATAGCAAACACTGATCCCATCACAGAGGACCGCACTGGAGAATGGTTAGGTTGGTCACTTACCGTGAACCTCCATTCTCTGTGGGCTCCGTGATGGGATCAGTGCCCCGTCCGCACTGACTGACTCTGGGACTTTGACACGGTTTTCTTTTTTTCTATTTACCCATTGTTTCAGGTATTTCCCATTCGTTTTTTTTCTCCAGTTGTAGGCTTCCAGCACATTGTCTGTAGTAGCCAGTTCTTCTAGTTAATATTTGGTCAAGGAGAGGAGTGGTGTCTCCAGGGATGTCTCAGTTCTTTTGTTTCAGATTATAGTTCAGGCCTATCTCTCGGCTATTGAGGTCTGGGACACTTGGAGGAGCTCCACTCCTCAGAGACAAGTCTGACTTGCCTGATTGGAGGAGTGTAGCCCAACAGCAAACACCAATCCCATCACGGAGGACCCCACTGGACCCCACTCCATCTATTTTAATCAGCTTGGCAATAACGGGGCAGAATGATTATTTGGGAAGACAGGCACACCGTAGCTGAAGGAAATCAATATTTTATAGTGGCACACAGAGACAAGTATGTCCAAACAAGGATGTTTCAGAATGAAATTAGGGGCAGGCAAACCACGTACACAGTCACAAATTGTATAGAGAAAAGCTAAGCAATTAGAATGTGCCAGTTGAAAGAAAGGGTTGGGGAGGTGTGTTAATTCTTAGGCTTACGGGGAATAGTAGCTCCCTGGGGAAATGCATGGAATGGTATAAAGAAAAGTGAAGAACATGTACCCTTCCAGATGTTGCTGAAGTAAAATTCCAATCAACCATTACCATGGGTGATGCCATGTCCTGAAGCTGCTGGTTGTGGTTCATCAAATTTTGGAAGGTTCCCACCATGGCAGAGAAGTACTCTGTACTAGAGAGGACTACAGAGATAGTTTTGAAGAAGGAATTCAACCAAGTAAACATCAGCTCAGTCTGAACAGACAAGAAGCTAGAAGGAAAAAATAACTTCAAGATTGTCTCACCTTGATTCTTTTTAGTATAGCTGGGGAGAGAGTGTATCTCTGTCAGTCTTTCAATATTTTGTTATTATACCTTACAACAATAAAGGAGAGTTCCATTAATTCTTGTGCTATCTGTTTCCTCACCAGTTCTACTTCAAAGGGCTGTAACAGATCATTGCAGTTTATAAGTTCTTTTTCAGGGAAAAAAGGCAAACAAGTAGTAAAAATCATGCTCTGAGCATGACCCAGTACAGGTTAATTTTGGGGGGGATGGTCTGAAGCATTGATAGTGGCAAGGATGCAATCCAGATAAGTCATTTCAAGTGGCCACACATATGCTAGATATGCAGCCTGCAACTTATATTAGAGAAAATTGAATTGACTTGTGTACATCACATTTGGCAGGAAAAAATCATTTATAATCACACTAAGTTAAATATCTGTAGTTATCAGTTATCACAGGACAGTTTGGGTTAACTGACTTCCATGGTTTTGTCAATCTGGCTATGTAAGCAAGCTCAGATTTGTGACTCACAATGCTACAGCAGATCCTTGTGTAAGTGTTCAAAGACCTGGCTTTTTTGGCGGGCCTGGAATTGACCAGCCTTCCCTTTTAAAATATTGAAATGTTGGTTGATTGGTGATTGAGTGTTGCTTAGGATTTTATATTGTATTCATTGTTTTATATTGTTGTTAGCCACCTTGAGTTCCCTCTGATCAGGGAAATGAGGTGGGGTATAAACTGAAACAAACAAACAAACAAACAAATACTTGCTAAAGGTTGCCAGAGGAAGGGCAAATATTTGTTACATTTCTAGAGCTTCCTTTTTCAGAGAACTTTCTATGAAGGGAAGGACACTGTTGGAATGACTTCTTGATGTACAAAACTTTTCTGATATTTTAATTTATTTAGAATTGATCTGGAAATCTGACAGAGATAGTGAATGTTTTGAGCAAACATATAGGAGTGGATTGTTAGCTTTTACTTCTTCAATAATAATTAAAAAGTGGTGTAGGTGTGTTTATATTCCAGAGATTGATCCAAACTTAAATTTTAATTTAGTCATGATAGCATCTTATTGATATGGGTTTAAAGAGGAACTTATTACTGATGGAGATATGAGATCTATTGTCTCAAGGAGTTTATATGGAATGAGTATAACCCATTATTTCCAAACTAGAAGAGATTACTTTGCCTTAATGCCATACCCAGGGATGGGTTTCTCCCAGTTCGCTGGTTACCTGCTTCGTGGGCGCGCTTTCTGAATAGCCGCGGCTGTTCTGTCAGAGTGCTTGCAGAACTGCACAGTCTCAGTCGATCACATACAGTGCACGTTTGAAAGCCGTTCGGAAAGCACGCCCACGAAGCGGGTAACTAGCGAACCAGGAGAAACCCATCCCTGGCCCTACCTGACTAGGTGCATGGGTAGTAATACTAAAATATCACTGGAATGTGTTAGCTTGAACACTCATTGAGCATTTAGGAAGAATCAGTCTGAACTTAAGTCACCAGCCTGGCAGTCCCAGGGAACCAGATACATCCTTAGATGGCTCCACTCTGTTTCATATACAGTATTCACTCTCCCCATGGCTTGTGGTTTGTACATTTAAATTTTTAAATAATATTTTAATTCCTAATAATGATTTTTAAAATATTTTATGATTGTTTTTGTATATTTTTATATTCGATTGTTGTACACTATCTAGCCTCATTTTTTGTGAGATGGGCAGCCATCTTTGGTTTGATTAATTAATAAAATTTGATTAATTAATAAAATCCCCCCTGCTCCCTACATAAAAACATCCTGCCACTCCAGGAGCCCATGAGGACCACAATTAAGATGGTGACAATATGTGGCCTATGGGTTACTTCTAATGTAGGTGTGAAAGCTGGATGCCAACTGAGTAAGGAAAAGCTGATCAAGGAACAGAAGAATGGTTAAATGTTAACCACATTGCTCAAATCTTCAGATGGTTGGATATCCTGAGACTGCTACCTTAACTAGTGACACAGGAAATGTGCCTTTCCTTCTCTCTTCCTGATAGCCTACTTTAAGAGCTGACCCTGAACTGATCATAGCCTTGCATGCAATCAAATGTAACACAGAATGGCATACATAAATGGAGGGGAATATAGATTCTTGCAGCCTGGGGTTTAATCAAGAGACTTTTTGAGCAGCCAGCTGTCATTAGGACACTCTAGCTCACTACTCCCCTCTCAACCAAGCATAAACCAGATGCCCATTATTCTCAAAAAATGGCTGTAATCACCCTGGCTAGGCTTGAAAAATTACCAGGAAAGGTAATTGAATGGCAAAAGGCCCAGAATGTGGATGGTCTGTGCTCATTTATCAGCAATGCCAACCTCTCCCTGCAGGTGCCTGGAGGGAGGGGGAAAGGACTGTGTTGATTTGCTTGAATTTTAATTGCAGAGATGATATTCCCTTGGCTGATTCATGAGTCAGCTCTGCAAACTGAGATTATCAAGAGCAACCCTTTCTAAGGCAAAGCAATCAATTTACCAGCTCACCTTCCTTAGCATATTCTCCCACTCTAGGGATATACACTATAGCCACTCCAGATCCTACTTGCTGTAAAAAGACCTTCCAATGCAGAAAGTCAGTACTCACATACTTCTACAAGTCAAGAGTCACTTCAATTATTCAGATGATACTCTATGCATATAAGTCATATGAATGTGATGAGCCAAGGGTTCCTTTGGGCTTTTGAAAAGATGGATTAGATCATTTCCAAATATAGTAAAGCCACATGGTGCCATAGCTTCTATAGCCCCCCTCTTCCCCATCCTTTTGTTAAGTGAGAGTTTGGCCCTGGCAAAATGGCAATACTCTAGAAAATGCAAATTGTAAATAGCAGGTACATTTACCAAAATCCAGCAATTCTCCCTTTTTTAAATAGTGATTTTATTATGGGTTATAATTAGAGTATAGTAATTATAGACAGTAAAAACTAATACAAATTAAAAATGAATAAAAAGAAAACAGAAGGTGCAGAAAAGAAAGTAGAAAAATAGAAAAAGCTTTACTGCCTTTCTTTTTCCCATATCCCACAATAATAAATCCATAAAACATTAACATTTCAGTCCTGGTATCCACAAAAATGCATTAAGGGTTACCAGAGATAACAATATTACAACTCCCATGGGATGCATTGTAAAGCTTCTGATCTGTGTTTGGCCTCCATGTGATGCACAAAGAAGTTCTAAGATTCATTAAGCAACAGCGAGGTCTGAATACATAAGGATCTTGTATTTTTTTTTTTTTTTGCCAGAGAATCACACTGGTAAACAAATCATCTCAATTTTAACTCTCACAAACTCTGCTAGCCTTTCTCAGCTTCAGTAACCTTCCCACATATGGATTTCAATTCCCAGAGTTCTCAACCAACATGGCCATTGCTAAGAATTCTGGGAGTTGAAGTGCAGCCAACAGCAATATAGCCTGTCCATTTTTTCCTGGATTGATACATGTGACATGCCCACATATCCCTCAACATTTGGCACAATAACGGACATATACAGAAATGGCTTCCAATGATTGCCTGTGGTTATCACAGACTGCTTAACTGAGGTTGTTAGAAGTTCAAACCAGCATATCAATAGAGAGGGATACTTGAAATCATAGCTTAATATTATCTGGAGAATCATAAGTTTCCCACACTTGTTTTATTTACAATGGATAATTATCAACTGATAATTAGCATTTCCTTTTTCATGTCAGTTTGGTAATATTGAAGTGCTAATGGAAAAGACATGAAGGAATAGAAATTGTTGCAAACTGAGCATATACAATATGCACTGAAAGAGAATTTAGCAATAAGAAAAATAACAACCCTGAAATAATGGAAGGTTCCTAATATGTTGCTTCTAGCTCTGAGACACAGCCAAACCCAAACTGGGGAGATCTTTAATGAGAATCTGGAATCAATTTCTGTTCCTCAATCTGCTGTTAATTACTGTTAATTATTTGGCATGCTGCTTTATCCTAAACTAAACTACGGTTATGGGCCATCAAGCCCAGAACTTTCTACAACTGATTACCAATGATTAGTGCCAATATCTTGAGCAGAAGAGATTTTCAGCCTTATCAGGTGATTCTAAAGAATGAACCTGATAGTCTACAGATGAACGTGCTCTTCACAATTTTTCAATACACTTCCCTTTCTCTTCTGCTGACCTCACTGATGAATGTGGAACTTAATCCCACCAGGTTCTCCCAAATTCTGCTGTCCATAGTGCTCAAGTGGCATGCTCAAAGAGTTAGATAAATGTGTTAAATTGCTCTCCATTGGGATAGCTGATAGGGCCACTCTACTATTTAAAAAGGAAATGGCTCAAATTATAGCATATATGTGCTCTCATTTAACTCTTGTCTGCAAATCGCCAGTTTCTTTTAGATGTTCAAGATAATGCCAAAGTGATGTTGCACAATCATTAGCACTTGAATTATTTAACTGTTCCTTGAAATGGCCATTGTGCTTCTCTAATTTTGTCTCCCTGCCTTTAGTTCCCAGAAAGATTATTTCCTATTGAACTGACATCACTGCTCCATCTCCTTAATAAACAGCTTTATTTGGGGCTTCAGCAATTGCCTCCCTTGCAATCTTTCAAATTACCTTTGAGAAGCTGTTTGGTAAGAATGAGGCATACTTAGTCCCTCTACTTGTTGTCCCAAATTATCTCAAAGTTCCCTATTTCTCAGCCATACTCCTCTGCTGCATTGCCCAGTGGTGTCTGAGACTCACCACCTGCATGCTGACATAAAAACTTGTCCAACTGTCTGCTAGAGCTCCAATGTTTAATCAATGTCTTGTCTTCTGCAGCTGTCAAACCCAAGGCCATGCAGCTCACACCTACATCTCCTTTGGTTGTATTTCATATCAAGGAAAGGTGTCAACATGGACATAACCGCCTACTGCCGCCACATGCCTCCCATCACCCCGTGAGATCCCACAGGGAGGGTCTGCTCCAGATTCCGTCGGCCAGGCAGTGCCGGCTGGCGGGTCCGCGGGCTCGGGCCTTCTCTGTGGCAGCACCGTCCCTTTGGAACTCGCTCCCAACGGAGATTAGGACCGTCCCGAATCTACCGACCTTTCGAAAGGCTGTTAAGACCTGGCTGTGTCAAAAGGCCTGGCCTTAAGATCTTCCCCCCTTTTGGTTGTTGATTGAATGTTAATGTTGAATGGCTAGTTTTTTATTGTAAGGGCACAGTATTTTTTGTTATACGCCGCCTCGAGTTCCCTGTCATGGGGAAGAGAGGCGGGATATAAATCTAATAAATAAAATAAATAAATAAACATCCAACAGACCTTCAAACAAGGAAGAGGTGGGGGGGGCACATCAATTCCAGGCCCTCCGACAAAGACTTTAGAGGGAGATGTGGCTCACCCCATATATAAGGGGCACGGATGGTCCTCCCAAGCACATTCTCTCTTCTTTCCGGATATCCTACCTGTACAGTCTTTTTTGAAGCATCCTTCCCTTTTTCCTTAATAATCCTTTTTATTCATAACCCTATGTTACGTAGCTGATTCCAAAATCCCAACCTCTAACCCCGACATCGGGAGCCCATTTTTGCTGGCAGACTGCTCCGGCCACCACAGGCGCTCCCAACCCGAGTGACTTTATTTTATTTTTTATTCGATTTATATCCCACCTCTCTTCACCCTTTCTGGGGAACTCGAGGCGGCAATGTCGAGCTGGCCATGCCCACCCCAGTCCCCTGAGGTCAAACTCAACCCTGATGCAGCTCTCAATGAAATCGAATTTGATACCCCGGCAGTAGAGATATTATTTCTTTAATAAAGCAAAAACATAACTGAAAGGAAAAAAATATACTTTGAAAGCACAATCCGTTCAGTAGTTGTAAAATGCAAGCAAGCTGTATAAAAACCCCAGGGAACATTTGTTTTCAACCTTTCCCAAATATTTTGCTTTTATTTTATTTATTTATTTTACTTGGTGCTCCAAACGCATGAGGTATTTCTGTCTCTGTGCAGGTATTCGCTGGAAAGTGTATGCTTCCAGCCAAACCTCCTGACAGCTTTGTGTGATGCCTAGAGATATATGGAGGCCATTTGCAAAGGCTTCTGAGACTCTGCAATTCTCTTTAAATGTTCTTGTTGTCGTGCTGGATAGAAACAGCACTATTGCTTTGACCACAGTGGAAAAGACCATTTGACCACTAAGGAAACATACAGAGACAGTGAGGTGATAACAGTATTTGGACCTTGTTTACTATAAAATAACAGGAGGAGAAAATAAGGCTTAACTCCTTCCCACAATGATGATGTGAGGTGCTTAAACTAAGGGGATATTGGCACCATCTGTTTACATTGCTCCTATCTTGGGCTAGTCTCTAAATCAAGGGTGTGAAACTTGATTTCATTGAGGGCTGCATCAGCATTGTGTTTGACCTTGGGGATGTGTGGCTGTGCCAGCTTGACATCACTCTTGTTGGGGGGTGCCTGTGGCCTGAGTGCTCTGCCAGCGAAAATGGGCTCCTGAGCTCCGTTTTTGGCAGCAATGGCTTCCTACAACCTTCTGCCAATGAAAATGGACCCCACGAGCTCCATTTTTGCTGTCAGAGGCACGATGGGCCGGACCTTTCCTGTTTCCAGGATGGCCCTGTGGGCCGGATGCAGCCCACGGACCTTGAGTTTGACCCCCCTGCTCTAAGTCATCTTTTTAAAAATCCTTTTGGATTTTACCAAAGAGCTTTAAAAGTACTTAGTCCAGGCATGGGCTATCAACCCCTCCAGTTGGACAATTGGGCAAATCTTAACACTTAACCATTTTGGGTTAACAATGAAAAATATGGTCCCAATTGTTGTAAGTTGAAAACTACCTTTAGCTTGCTTGCTATTTTATTTTATTGTAGCCTTTTATCTTTTGCTGTAAGACCATCATGCTCTAACAAGTTGTTGCAAAAAGGAAGTTTGCTCCTGGTCCTCTGGTACTTCCTAGAATGATCATGTGACTTATATGAATGCCATGTTTCCCATGGTGGGATGAACAGAAACAAGATATGCAACACATCAAGTCCGCTGCGGTAAGTCTGCCATGTTTTCTAAAGCAACAGCTTTCTAAGGGATTCCTTGGATTCCGGTCTCCATCAGTAAAAACCAGGTGAATTTCATATCTGATCTGATGAACAATTGTCTTGGACCACACACAAAACAAGAAAGAAACCAATTTAGAAACGGTTGCATCTAAAAACTGCACTGTGAAAAAGTACAAAAGGATGCATAAGATTGTTTTTGTTTTCTTTCGAGATCTGTACATCTATTTCCAGCTTGGCTGATCTCAACTTGAAAACCATCTTCTAAAATATCTTAGAAAATTACTTACCAAAATGATGCAGGGACAATGCAGAACCTTTTCATCATCCTAAGATTAAGATGCAATATTTAATACTTGAGATTTTTCTGACTGCACTGAATACCCATCTTCCTCCATAATAGCGGCAGCAGAATTTATCATTCTGTTTCTATTTGGAGTCCAGAGAACCTGGCAACAAAAGATCCTAGCCCATAATAGCCATTTCTTAGTTGAGAAATGGAAGAGACCAGCCCTATTGTGCCTTAAAGTGACTGATTCCTGGTGATCCCACCAAGACCTAGGCCTACTTGTATGTTGGGAAGTAAATTCGAGGATACAATTGGATCTGAGTAGTACAACAAGCTTGGAAAGGATAGCAATGAATTGGGAGAATCTACACATCATCATACAGTAGGTAGCAGAATATCCTGTAATCTGCAATCTGAATACTGAATACTTGAGCTAGTCTCAAATACATACGGGGCCTCGGTGGCACAGTGGTTAAATGCAGCACTGCAGTCTCTGCTGACTTGTTCAGCAGGTTGTCAGATGGAATCCCA
>JANHGC010000498.1:5004-15995 GCA_027560395.1 Boaedon fuliginosus | reverse complement strand
GGAACACCCTTAATCACTCGCGCGGCCGCATTCTGGACCAGTTGAAGTCTCCAAGTGCTCTTCCAGGGCAGCCCCATTTAGAGCGCATTACAGTAGTCTAGACAGGAGGTGAGGGCATGAGTAACCGTGAGAATAGCCTCCCGGTCCAAGAAGGGGTGCAATCTAATGAATAATCTGGAACACAAGATGCTATTGTATGATGAATCTACATATACACACATACAAACATACCCATCACACTGTTTCCTTTCATAATAATCCTTCAGGGTATTGAAAATTCATCTATGCTGGATATGTGGGAAGAGGAGACAAGAGCAGTCCACCACTGTACACTGTACATCTGTAAAACACTAAAATTTCATTAAGTGGCATATTGGTAATTTGCTATTTAGGATTGCTTGCTGTCTACAATTTTGCACTTGCACTTTCTATAAAAGTATTTCTATAAAAAGTATTTACCGAAGTATTTCATTCCCACCAGTACATATGACAGTTGTTTATAATGAAGGAACATTTGGATCAATTTTCAAGCAGAAAAATATCAAGTAGGAACCGTGCACAGCCCATTAATAAATTGGGAGCCCTATAGCACATCATGCACATTTTTAGATACTTAGACTCATATTGTTTCACTATGGCCTAGATTTGTCCTTCTTGAAAAATAGGCTTATTTAGGTAAGTTTAGCCTATTTCTAATTTATCATGCTGCCAACCATATCTAAGGGGATGGTAAGGCATTTTGACTGCTTTGAAGTCAGTCAGGTTGCTGGAGACTGTCTGAATTAGTCCCTAAAGTTTACTTGGTAAACATTTTTAGAGGTGGTTTGCCACAACTTTTTTCCTAAGGCTGAAAAAAAGTGACTGTCCAAAAGTTACCCAGTTGGCTTCATGTTTAAGGCAGGACTAAAATTAGAGTCTCACAATTTGGAGCCTCACAGTGGTGGTATTCAGTGTTTTTTTTACTACTGGTTCTGTGGGTGTGGCTTGGTGGGCGTGGCTATGCTGTCAGCCAATCAGAGGTATTTGTTGGTTCTCTGAATCAATCAAAATTACCGCTACCGGTTTTCCGGAACCTGTTGGAACTGGCTGAATACCACCTTGGACTATCACACCAGACACTCAAGGTGTTATTACTGCATGTCATAATTAGTTCTGTAATAATCTTACAAACTATTAACATTGCAAATTACTTTCAGATTAAAAAAGCTTAATTGTTTTAACACATTTGTTTTGGCAGCCAAGGACCACAGGGAATAATGATTCTATCACAATGCCACCTACATAAAAATGCGGGGAGGCAACACCATTCTTTGTGAGTTTTAGGAAACATTCTTACTACATCTTTTTTTTTTCTTCCATGACCATTTTTACATGAATGTGGAAATCACCAGATGGGAAACATCAGAATAAATAAATGACATAAAGCTAAAGAAGTGCAGTCCAGATCAGATTGTAGAAAAGGCCATACCTTAGTGGTGGGAAATATTAAGCTGAAACATAGAAAAATTAATGAAAAAGTGTACTAGTAAGATTTGACGTGGAGAAGATTCAGTTAAAACATAACAGTTGTGTAAGGAATAGATTCCTTATGCTCAGATATATGAAAAAGATACTGAGGAGTTATGAGAAGAGATAAGAGGATGAAAAGTGTTTAGGCAATAAACTGCAACTCCCTGCTCTATGCAAGCATTCAAATTAAAATATCCCTGACAGCATCTGTTTGAATATATCCATTAGAAAGGGAAGCTATAAATTCTCTGAGC
This sequence comes from Boaedon fuliginosus, assembly GCA_027560395.1. Lineage (NCBI taxonomy): Eukaryota > Metazoa > Chordata > Lepidosauria > Squamata > Lamprophiidae > Boaedon > Boaedon fuliginosus. The sequence goes on along the minus strand of JANHGC010000498.1, from coordinate 14,232 downwards.
AGTTAGTGCCATTATCATACTTCTACTACTGTTAAAAATCATTTCCAATATTCAGTCAGAATCTCTTTACCCATAATTACCCAATAATACCCATTGTAATACACCCTTACTTTGGAACAATGAGTATCCAAAAGGCAAAAAAACACATTGAACTTTTTCTGTGTGAATCCTTTCACATAATCGAAAAATTATACCCCCTTGGTCTTCTCATTACCAAGGAATAGTCCTGTTTCTTTCAATTTATTATGATAGGGCTTAGTTTCTAGTTGCCTCATCAACATCACTACTTTTTTTTCTGAAGAATTTTGGTAAAACTGCCATTGATCAAAATTTTTCTTCAGCGTATATTCCAGTATACTTTGCCTAAAGCTTGAAAAATGTAGGAACAAATGAAATGATTTTTCATAATTAGAAAGTACTTTGAAAACAAAATGTTTCTGCACATCAAACTAACCTGAACTGAGATGCCATTATTTAAATTATTTTGTTTTCACACACTGTCTTTTGTATTTTTTTTAATAATTTTTTTATTGATTTTACATAATACAAAGATTAAAATGTTTCTTTTTGAACAGTGTGTGAATTCAGGGAACAAGATTGCTTCAAATACATTTCATTTAAATTTCCTACATATTTAAAATCCATCATCATAAATTATTTCCTTTAAACCTAATTTCTTATAGTTAAGCTTCCATCTTCTCTGCCTCTCCAGGTGTAAAACAATTCATTCCATCCCTTCTCCTCCCTCCATTACTATCTAATCTATCCTACAATGCATTTGATCTTTATTCAATAAGTAAAACATCATTAACTTCCCCTTTCAATTCTTCATAAATCCAAACAGAAAACAAATTTGCTCTTTATCAAATGTTATGTGTAAAAAAGTAATAATAATAATGATAAAAAGAAAAGAATAGCATGAGTGAAGAGAAATAAGATAGAAAAAAAAGAAAACACCAAAGGGGGGTGGGGAAAGAGGAGAGAGAAAAAATCTGTAAATGTCGCTTAATGGTCAAATTACTCTCCATTTCAGCTTATTTATTTTTCTGCCCCCCCTTTCTTTCTAAACCTTGGTACAGTCCCTAGCCATCATCCCTTTTTCGCAGCTTCCTCCCCCCTCTTCTTTGTTTCGGTGGGCCAATCCCCTGCTCCCATCTTCGTGCTCCTTGTCTTCGTTTGGTGTCACATGCCCGCAGTTAATACCATTTCTAATGTAGCTTGTAATGGTAAGGTATGGTACCATTTTTAAACTCAATAGTTGTAATTGTGGTATAACCAGAAAATTTATTGTGATGAAGCTCAGTAAATTGTGGTACAGCAGATTTATTTATTATTTGTTTGATTGATTTCTATGGCTGCCCATATTAGTAAATGGGTAGCTTACAATTCAAAACATATATTACTATCTATATATATAAAATCGGATGTATGTGTGTATGTGTGCATAACTCTGAAACGGCTCAACGAATTTCAACCAATTTCAAGTTTGAACCAATTTCAAACTTGGTATAGAGATGACTTACCCTCTGGGAACAAACATTGTGGGGGGTAAGACACCCCTAACATCTCTTGGGGGGGCTGTGTGCCTTAAAAATAGTGGAGATGGCATATATTAAACAAGGGGGGTCCCTCTGACTTGCGATGCTGCATTGAGGCCCATAGAGCTACTACATCTAGGGCTTTTTCCTGTCTACTATAGCATTGAGGCCCATAGAGCTACTACATTAGAGCTTTTTCCTATCTAATACAGTATTGGGATAAATAAATACCCTGGCAATGCTGGATTATCGGCTAGTTAAAAAAAAAAAACCACTTTAAAACAATAAGAAAAAATATTAAAATTGCAGAGAATATTATAACATCTAATTCATGTGTGAACTAGAAGTGCACATATATGTGAATCCACTGAGATGTATAATATGGAAATCTAACTGAATTCCAGACAGCTTTCCTCACTGAATGGGCAGCCGCCTCGAGTTCCCTTGACCGGGGAAATGAGGCGGGGTATAAATCAAATAAATAAATAAAATAAATAAATTATGAGAGCTAGGGTTCCAACTTCCAACTTGAGGAAGTTGTCTAATTGGGGAATGCGGTCAAAGGTGGTCAAAATAGTTGTCCCTATGGCAAGGCTGTCAAACTCCTGGCCCACACACTGCCCATGCCTATGCAAGGTTTAGTGAAGGGGGGAAAAGTCCCAATACGTCACGTGATGTGAGTTTGACACCCCTGCCCTATGGTCTTTTCCCCTGAATCTACATTGCCAAGCCCACTTCCCCCACTACTTAGCAGGGCTTTTTAAAGGGAAGCATTGAACTTCATAATTGTTTTAGGTTGCAGACATACTGCACACCATTATAATGCATCTATGCATTTTTTTTGTGTGTGCTTGTGTGTGTATATGTTTGTGTGTACTTTGTTGCTTAGTATCAATTCAGCAATATTGAGAAATCTGCACAAAGTGCCAATGAATCGGCTGGAGATTTGATAGCCAGCATAAAAAGAGCACACTGAAATTATCGCAAGTAGTATCATGAACTCCAATAAAACTCAATTTGAAGCGTGCATAGCTTATAGCTTTGAAATTTTAAAAATGATTGCAAGCGTTGGAATTTGATTGCTATGCAAGTGAAGACAGGTTTATCCCTCCTCACACAACATCAAACTAGGTAATTTTTCCTCCACGGGAACTGTTAGACTTAGAATTGCTTGGAGATTTAAGAGAAGAAAATTATAAAAAGATTTCTTTGCTGTGTGGATTTCAATAAGGTCTTTATGCGAATGTGTTCAGGTAAAATTCAGAGGTAAGGTCTAAGAAGTGGAAATAAATCTAACTCTGAAGGTATGATTGTCTAATGATGAAAAGAGTATTAAGTCTATATTGTATACCTACAAATGGTCAAGCAGCACATATTGGCTGGTTAGGTGTTTAGGAAGTGCACTTTCCATTTTGCAGGTGATTCTCTGTAGGTGCTGTAGGCCTGCAAAGAAGTAAATGTATCTATTCCAATAGCATCTTAATAAACTTAGAAAGAATACCTACTTAAATGTGCTTTATATTAAATGTGAAATTAGATAACTTGGCTCCTGGGTTGACCAGGCAACAAAGATCAAAACCCCACTCAGAAATATCCATGGCACTTATGTTTTTGGTATTACCTATAGTTTCTCTTTGCCTTTTTTTCAGCACTGTTTGGAGAATGTTTCTTTAGCAACTGCTTTGATTAACATAACCAACTGTCTGGTTATGGATGTGACTCAAAGGGCAGGTTGTCATCTTGAAAGTCCTGAATGGCCCAGCCCTGGGTTGGTATGAGATCAACTACTCTCAGTGGCACCTGCCTGTTGAATACATTCTAGAATAAGAAATCTAGAAAGAAATTCTGGGACTGGGTCTCTATTGCAATGGAATGCTATTGTCATAGACCACAGGGTGACCCTTCCCTGGCTTCCTCAAGGGGCTTTTCCCAAAAGCAATGGGACTTCCTTGGTTTTTTTTCTTTGAAAATGTTTTCTTTGGTTCAGAACTTCTTGGATGAGAAGCAAAAGGTTTTAACAAAATGTTTTTAAAAAAACCAAAACAAAACCCAAGAAGGTTCAGTTGCCTTTTGGGCAAGCATCTTTGGGACACCCATGACGTGGATGATTGAGAGTCCCCAGAGATGTGTGGCTTCCTCACTTTGGTGGAAAGCTATTCTCTCTGAGATCAGATTGACCCCCAACCCTGTTAGGCATTAGGAAAGCCATTGAGTCTGGCTGTTCCAGAAGGTCCCTGGAAATAGATATAAATGGAGATGCCTCCTTCAATGGAGTTGTGTTTTCTGACAGTTGTGTTTTTCAACTGTTGCTCTTTGGTACAATATGTCTTTGTGTGGGTGGATGTATTATTATGTTTACTGGTTTTTAATCTTTGTTAAAAGACTAAATTGAAAGCGTGAACCAGAGTTATATTCAATTGAAGTAGCATGTAACCCTACATGTACAATAGACTTTGTAATGCAGCATACCTTTTAATATTATTTTCTTTGTCTGAATCATCTACATTCATTTTTTAAAAAAAAAATCAAGAATCATCATAACATAAAAGCTGAATAATTGGAATAGTCAAAGCAACATTTAAAAAATACAGGGAGAAGGAAAACACATATAACATTCATATGGGAAAGGCCTGAATAAGAGATTTAGTGGATTCAGGAATGGCACAGAGAAATTCTCTTTATCTCCAGTGGTAAAAGCAATTTCTAAGAAGCAGCAACATTAATGTCTTAAGTGCATCTCTCTTATTCTAATGCAGCTCTGATATCACGTCTCATGCTCTCTCTTAATCATGTTCAGATACGCCATATACCATTAAATATTTCATATGAATAATTAACTACTTACTGGCTGTCAGAGCCAAATTCAGATGGATGGATGGAAGGGAGAATAGGTCACCTTCTTTAGCAGTGGGAAATGTAATGAGTGCCATCTTTTCCATCATGGCTGAAAAATGATATTGGATCAGAGTGAAGGATGAGGGGATTGTGTTTTGCCTAGGTAGATATCATTCATTTTTTTAGATATTCAATTGTATATGTTTATAATTCAGCTTAATGACAATATTTATTATTTATTTATTATTTGTACTTATATCCTGCCTTTCTTCCCTGGTCAAGGGGAACACAAGGCAGCATACAGTAATATATAAAAACTATAGGCATTAAAATTAACAATAAAAAACATAAACAGTAAAATCTAAAAACAATTCACTAAAATTCTTAAAAACACACACATACCAATAACAGCCATCCAATCCCATTCATACAGGGGAGTCATTTATTCTGAGCCTACTGGAAGAGCCAGGTCTTCATGGCCCAGCAAAAGGCTAAGAGGTTTGGGATGGTCTGGATCCCCACAGGGAGCTGATTCCAGAGGGCCGGAACAGCCACAGAGAAGGCTTTCGTCCGTGGCCCTGCCAGCCAGCACTGCTTAGCTTACAGGACCCGTAAGAGGCCAACTCTGTGGGATCTGATGGGGCGCTGGGAGGCATGAGGTGGAAGAAGGCGGTCTTGAAGATAACCCAGTCCTAAGCCATGTAGGGCTTTGAAGATCATCACTAACACCTTGAATTGCACCTGGAAGCATATCATAAACCAGTGTAGCGGAGGAGTGGTGTTATGTGGGTGCACTGAGGTACACCCTTAATCACTCACACGGCCGCATTCTGGACCAATTGAAGCTTCTGAATGCTCTTCAAGGGTAGCCCCATGTAGAGCGCATTGCAGTAATCTAATCTAGAGGTGATGAGGGCATGAGTGACAGGAGCGCCTCCTGGTCCAGGAAGGGGCACAACTGGTCCATCAGGGGAACCTGTGCAAAAGTACCCTTGATCACAACTACCAAATGTTGGTCCAGTTGCAGCTGCGGATCCAGGAGAACTCCCAAATTGCGCACACGTTGTAAGGGGGGCAATTCCCCCCCCCAGAGACAGCAATGGACAATCAACTGGACCCTGTGGAGACAACATCCAAAGCCACTCAGACTTGTTGGGGTTGAGTCTGAGCCTAAAAGTTCAGCCCCCTTTTAGTTTTGTTGCTTCCACATTCTATACTCTTTCCTAAAACTGGATTAATATTTTTTGAGCAACAATTGAGTTTGTCTCAAAGAAGACTTTGCATTTAATTACGTCTAATTTTTAGTGACAGTTGTACATTTCATCATGTCATGTTATTAGAAGACTTGTTCCTTATTTGCAGTGGAAAATTGAATATAAATTTAATAAATACATAGATTACAAGTGCAATACCTACCTGTAACATTTAATTCCTAAGATGATAAAGATTTATTGCCGAATAGGTGCTAAATGATATTTTCTGGATGCAGTAACAGGTTTCCAAAATACTTGTAACAGATTATTGAAAGTGGAAAAATATGAGGCTGAATGATCAATAGGAAACCTAAGTGGTGGTTTTTTTTTATCAGTTTGGGTAAAATAAAAAAAAACACATGATGTGGATAAAATTCAGGGAGAAAAATCAATCTTTCTTAATACTTTTTACTTTGGATAATGTTCATGAATGTACAACAGCAATATTCAGTATGGAGAAATTGGTGTACCCACCTTTTAAAAGGGCAAAGCTAGCTAATGCTTTGCATGTAAAATGTTGAATTCCAATTCTGTGTTATGGTTCACTTTTTCTAAACTTTTCTGCCTACTTTGGAGGACAAAGTTCATGAGATTTTGAAAAACATTAGGTAGGTGGTTATGGTGTCCATTAGAGTATTCCAAGTCCAGTCACACAAATTTAGCATCGTTCATTAAAAAATAATTTTGTCTGAATCCCCATGAGCTTTTAGAATTCTCACTCAAGGTCTTAGAAGACCTCAACACTTCTCATTCAAAATTCAGGGTATTTTCCTGTTAAATTTATTTAGTTTTAGGGATCTGTGAATGCCATCTACAGGTCTTATAAGCCCCTTGGCATGCATGGATATTTTGCCATTGATTGCTGCCATGGACAATAACTGGCCAGAAGAATCAGTGGTCTGATTGAGTACCAGTAACTTTCTATATACAATGGATGTAATATTATATGTACATATTACATATAATATGTAACTCATGGTTGAACAGTAGAGTTCTTGGTGCTCTGAGCTTGGGTTGCTTGCCTACAGACAATTCATTTACCTAACTAGATAACTTCATTTTTGATAAGTCACCTCTCCCCAGTTAGATCTACCTGGCCTACCAGAGTAAGAAGGCATGTTGCAGATCTCAACAATCAAGGAATTAAATCTGATGGGACATTAAAAAAGGCCTTCTTTGTAGTGGCTCCCCCTTTTTGGAACATCATTTCTCCAGGGATAAGATTGTCCAACATCTTGTTGCTTTTCCATAAGACCTTGAAGATATGGTGTTATTAACAGTCTTGGGGGACCCTGTTCAGAGCCACTCAAGCGGCTTGTTTGATTCTGCTGTCACCTCCACAAGATGGGTTGGGATTTAAATTGTGGGTTTTAAACTGTGTGTTTTTAACACTGCACTCTGCCCAGAGTCACTGCATTTAAGTTGGATGTCTATATAAACCGGTTTTATACATAAATAAACCAGTACTGATGAGGTTATCTAGTTGGGTAATGAAATGTCTGCAAGCAAACAACCCAGCACACAGAGCACCAAAACCTCCACTGCTTTCTACATCCTTACAGTTGCCATCTCTGGCTCTTTCCTTGCTTCCTAACATGTCTTCACAGCATCATCAAGACACTCTTAAAGTTATCAAATGCCTCTCCTCATCGGACCGGATGAAGCCAGAAGTAGCCAGTGGGAGAAATACTTCCCCGCTAAGATCGTGACCCTGAACTCATCTAGTTGATTAGTAAACCTACCAATTTCCACCCCAGACTCAACTGCAAACATATTCGCTGTGCATTTCAAAAGCCGCCAGTTGGGTGAAAATAAAGAAAGATATAAGAAACCCAGTCTAATAATGGGAAACACGCTTTTTAATCTTAATGACTACTGGAGAGATAGACTGGTTTGTTTTTGTTTTTTCCCAAGTTCTTTGTGCTCTGAACAACCTGGAGCAGGCATGTGTATTAAAAAAAAAACCCCAAAACTTCTCTGTAATAAAAGTTTCTGAAAAAAAAAGATTGATGGACCCATACAGCTAATGTTGTTGGGCAACTTAAGACAGAATTCCTCAATCTTTTCAGCTTTGCAGACTGGCGTGGGGGCAGGGGGAGAGGGGATGGTTCTGTGTGCGCAGCGGGGAAGGACACGCAGCTCCACTTGGGTGAGCAGTTGGCATACGCACCTCTCATGTGTGGCAATTGTGTACTCGCCCACTGCTAGCATGAATCGGGAGGCATGCCCACACACTCATCTGCCACTTCTGCAGCCCAGTTCTTAAAGCCTTAAAAGCCCGGTAGTGGTCCATGGCCTGAGGGTCGGGGACCCTGGACTTGAGAGACAAATATTCTCCAAATATTTATTTTGATGTTGCCCAGAGTAAGATGGGCAGCCAATACTTTTGAATAAATAAATAAATAAATGAATGAATAAACCTAGCAGGAGAGAAAAGTGTTTGGTTACCAGTTACATTTACAGCATCAGTTTCAACTTTATTTGTTTGTTTGTTTGTTTGTTTGTTTGTTGGATTTAACTTTGAAGTATTCAGGGACTGGCGTGCTGCAACTGAGTACTTGGATGAACCAGAGAACAAACAGAGGCTTTGAAGAAGCTGGCAGTTTTCATGAAAAAAAAAAAAATAATAAAATCTTCCAACAATCTGCAGAAATGAAACCCTGACTGTAAAGGAAGAGGGGAAGCCTGAAAGTGGAACAATTGAGTAGGTGCTGAAAAGACTGTAAAGAAACTCAGAATGAAATGGTGCCGCTCTGTCTTATTCACCAGAGCTCTCCTATTTCACCCCCCTTCCTCCTCCGTCTGCCAAAAATAGAGTCTTGCATTTTATTCACCATCTACCTAACATTCATTGATGGAGGCTGAATTGGAAGATAAATATGTTTTTAGAAGAGGAGGAAGAAGCATCAGTAGCCTGTGCTGTGCTGATGACACTAGTCTGATAGCTGAAAATGCAAGTGATCTGCAAGTACTAGTAATTAATTAAAGTCAAGGACTAGAGTGAAAAAAATAAAGAGTAAGGTTACATGTAAAGAGGGCCAAATAAATGTCCATTACTACAGGACCAGTTTGGTAATGGAGATACTAAGGTGGTGGATAGATAGGAGGAAGTGTCAATAGTAAATGAATCAGCATTCAGGAAATATGCCATAGACCATCATGTGGTAAGGCAACCAAGAAAGGCTTGGAAAATATATTTAGTTGATATGAAGTATTATATAAACTAGTATCACTAGTTTATAAACTAGTGGTGGCGCAGTGGTTAGAGTGCAGTACTGCAGGCTAATTCTGCTGACTGCCGGCTGGCTGCAATTTGGCAGTTCGAATCTCACCAGGCTCAAGTTTGACTCAGCCTTCCATCCTTCCGAGGTGAGTAAAATGAGGACCCAGATTGTTTGCGGGTAAGATGCTGACTCTGTAAACCACTTAGAGAGGGATGTGAAGTGGTGTATAAGTCTAAGTGCTATTGTTATTCCTATTATGTTCCTATTACATTCGTACCTGTGGAATTTTATAGATGCTCAGGACAGTAGAAAGATGATCAAATTCAGAATCCAGCATTTCAAGGACTGCCAGCAGATTCCTTTGTCTTCCACATCTGT
>JANHGC010000495.1:82497-93601 GCA_027560395.1 Boaedon fuliginosus | reverse complement strand
TGTATTATGTTGTACGCCGCCTCGAGTTCCCCATTGGGGGAAGAGAGGCGGGATAAAAATCGAATAAATAAATAAATGTTAATTGTTGACTTTGATTTTGAAAAGTGATTGTATTGACTTTTGGCCTTGGAGCTCCAGTGTGGTATTTAGACAGATGTAAAAAGCAGTAGGAACTTGGGCAGACATTGGAGGTATACAAGAAGATACAGACATTCTTGCAAGCTGATGCAATCAGATTATTACATTAGATTGCAAGGAGGCCTCAAACAATTTATCTCTTTCTTCTTTTAAAAAACATCTAGTACAGTTGCACAAACTGCCCAACTCCATCAGGTTGCCCTGATAAACGGTCGTCCAGAAAATTTCATGTTGTGTTTGATGCCAGGATCCTTTTGACTCGAGGTGGATTATAACTAATGTCAAACAAGCAAACAAACTTTTCTGTAGTTCAGTAAAATCATACTTCTTGTATCCAAAGAGGTTTGTTAGTGCTGAAAACAAGGCGAAACAAGGCAAGATGTAATGAAGGTATGACAAATTATGTATAGTAGCACTGAAAATCCTCAGAGACATTGAGGTAAATGTGCATCTGTACTCTATAGAAAAAATGCCTTATATTTCAACAAAATGAGGAAATCCGCAAAACCGCATAGCTGTTATGTACAGAAGTTTCATTTTACTGTAATCATTCATAGAAATGGGTCATTAGGCAGGTATACTATCATTAGGATCTTTTTAATAGATAATAGAGTCCTATTAATAGAGTCCTTTGCATGTGTAGCCTCTCAGAACAAATCTGGCATATTGAACAATAGGAGAAATAGTAAGTGAACAAAGTAGCTTTCTCGTCACAGCAAAGCTCAAGTTTCCCAATTGAAACCTTGTTTGCATGACATATGGTACATAACTTTGTCCTAGACAGGGAAAGTCTGCTGGGTAAATACCACAACTCAGTCTTTTTAGGATACAAAGAGGATTTGTTTTTGCCCAGACAGATGTGAGACTTCTTGGGACTGGTTTTACCTCCCTTGTAATCCTATCTTCCTGCTGCTGATGCAGAGGTTGAGTCCTAAAGTAACCCCACAAAAATAGGACCAGGTTGTGGCTACGCAGCGTGCTGTTGAACTGACGGAGGATTCTGACTCCGAGAGAGAGATGGAGTTAGAATCGGAGGGAAAGGAGATGTCAGCTGTTGACACCATGCCAGACGCTGGCCTCTCCATGAGTTGTCAGGACCCGACAGTGCCTAACAGCAGTGAGGAGGTGTGAGTGATGCCAGAACTCGGAGGCTGCTCAGAAGACAGCAGCAACATAAGAGTTCAAGCTGCAGCTGACCAGGAATTGACCATACCCTATAGCAGTTAAAAGGGGTGTGGTTGGGGACTTGTTTGCAGAGAACAGCTGAAAACTCTAGAGAGAGCATCCTGTATCATGGTCTAATCCTGTTCCTGAATTATTCTGTTCCGAGTTTTCCACTTCTGCATTTGTGAGTGTTTTCCTGTGAGTGTCTTATCACTTGGTATTTTGCCTGGACTAATTGGGAAACATGCCAGAGGTTTAGAGGAATAGAAAGGAATAGAAATATTCCTTTGCTGTTTACGAAGGACGGACTTGTGGAGTTCTCTGTTAAAATAAAACACTGTGTGTTTAAAAAGTGGTCCCGATCCATGTGTTTCGGGCATGGGACGGAACAGACTACCTCTAAACTTAGACATTTTCTACAACTGTTGATGGTCTAGAATCTATGGCTAGAAATGCCCTCCACTAACCACAGCTCTTTAACTGTGGTTCCAGCTGGATCAGCAAGTGGTGGCTGTATGCAGGTTATGAGAGGTGCAATTTAAAATGCTGGCTGTAACCTGCAAAGCCCTCTGCATTTCTATGTTCTGGTTATCTACAAGATTACATCTCCCCACTAGAACTCTCATAAACTTTTCTAGGAGAAGCAGAATCCAGTTCCCTGACTTTTCTGAGAGGTTGGGAAATGAAACCTAGAAGCACTCTTTTTACTGACGGGGCCAGCCCTGCAATGGCTTCTGGTTGAGGCTCATTTATTCCCAACACTAATGGCATTTCAGAAAGAGTTAAAATCAGAGCATTTCTGGAAGGCTTTTGGAGTCAGATGGCATGTAGGTTTGGGGATTTCTAATACATTTATGATTTATTGCGATTTGATATTATTTTATTATTTATAATGAACCATCAATAGTCTTCCTATGAGTGTGCTGGGATATAAATGTGATCAATTAATAATCTTTATTTTAAAAAGTCATGAAATTGGTGACCTTTCAGACAGTGAAGATCAGTGAATCTGGGCAAATGGGCAGCATGTTGGGGTCCTCCCCTTTTGCATTTCTTGCCAGTGGGAATAACTAAACTAATGATGGAAGTGCCACCTGCAGTTTATTGAGTGTACTGTGCAAACAGGGACCCTACCCCTTTCCTGTCCTAACCAGTGGTGGTATTCAATTTTTTTTTACTACTGGTTCTGTGGGCATGGCTTGGTGGGCGTGGCTATGCTATTGGCCAATCAGAGGTGGTATTTGCCTGTTGTCCGAACCAGTCAAAATTATTGCTACTGGTTCTCCAGAACCTGTTGGAACTGGCTGAATACCACCTAACCCATAGTTTGTCCTTGGTTCAATACTATTCTTGCCTCAATATTCACTGGTAAGAAGAGTTGAAGCCACCAAGAGCAAGAGCTGAAGCATTCACAAGCAAGCAAAAGTGAAGCAAAGAACCACTCATTTGTACTAAGATATCTGGTTTACAAATAGAAGGGAACATTTGTAGTTTAGGATTGAACTATAAAGACTTGGTGCTCTCTGAGTGCTGTCTATGAGTCTGGCTTATTGTGCTATTGTGCTATCTTATTGTTGGTTATCTTACTGTGCCAACATGCCTCTTACTAAGAAAACTTAAAGAATAACCAGGGAGTTGGGCAATTGCTCTTCATTTGGTTAGCAGTTGTGAAGAAGAGAATTCTCAATATAAATATGGACATTTGATCTGATGCTGCAGTATGCATTTTTTTTCCTGAAGATCAGTTTTTGGTTTCAATCTATTAACAAGCACCTATTTTGCATATCCAATAAGGAAGAAAATGCATTAATATGCTTGGCATTATGCAATACATTGTAACCTTCCAAAGATATTTAGACAACATGCTGACACCAGGACAAAATGTCCCCCTGTATGAGATGAATTGAGAAAAATTTGGAAGAGTTTGTCAGAACGGCCAGCAAATATCAGGCAGGGTATAGTTTGATCTCCCTTTCAAAAGTAATGGGACTTTGAAATAAGAAGGTCTTAAATGTTCAAAGCACTGAACGAGTACAATGAGTAAGACATCTCTGTGTGGAAGTTAGAGAGAAATGAGGATGAACCCTAGGTTAATCTACCGTAATAGATTGACGATTAATCAAATTTCATGTCTGTAGCACATGAGACCCACTGCTTCGTTTAACTAGATACTGGTTGAGATGAGTTGGTTGAGACCACGGTGTGGGTGTGTTCCTTGTGAGGCATCTGAGTGTCACATTCTTCTGTACTGTGCCATGTTGTTGTTTTGTAAACAGACACTTTTCATCCCAGGACACTCTGGCAAATGGCAACCACAACACACAAAACAGGTGCAAAGAATCCCCTAGAGCTTTGCTTCCTTTCTTCATCAGATGTGACCACAGAACTTTAGAGAGCAATGAAAACCATTCTCTGGGCAAATTCCTTTTCCTCTCCTTCCAACAAGATCCCATTTACTTTCTGTAGTCTAATTCCATTACTTATGCTTTGAAATTAATCTGCATGCAATCTGCTTTTGTAACACCACACAAAAGAGGGGCAAAACTATGAAACGTGGCTTTGCTGTCTAATAGCACAAGATGTTTCTTGCTTCATAGTTGGCTTTTTGGTTTGTTGCTGGAGAAACATTCTTCGTAGGGGAACAGCTGTATATCTATACAGCCATTAGTCAGGCATGTTCAAGATGGAACTAATGACAACAAGAAACTTTGAAACAACAATGTCTGTTCATAACATGGTTTAATCTGCTGGAAAAAGAACAAAGAAAAAGTGGTCCAGGATGAACGAAACTAAAAAACAGTGATAGTCAGATTTTCTTCAGTCTGATTCACAATTGTGCCATTATATGCATGAAGATATCCAGTGGATATACAAAATTAATCCTTGCTAAACAGGTCAGTTATGAACTGAGATGACCTCTAGATCCCAGGATTCATCCAGTGTGCCAATTATCTGACTAGTGAACCCAAAATAAGGAAACACTCTCGGGAGCTTTGAATTCTCAAAAGTAAAACTTTATTGGATATAGCAATTTGGTAGTGAAGAAACAAAACCAGATCTGGTCTCCCCACCCAACTGCTTGCTTAGTTAAACCATAACTCCCCCACCCCTGGATGATCACATTGTCCAATTATGAGTCATCCTTTTGTTACCGAAACAGTCCATCTCTTTCTCAAGCATCTGCAGTGATGGTGACCTTGATGGCTGCCAAGCTTTCACTGTCTACGCACACATTCTCAGCATTCTATTTCCCGCTTCCCTTTCCCCAGTTCATTGGCCAGTTGAAAAGCATTAAGGTTCGAAAGAAGCAAAGTGGTTCAGTCTTGAAACAGTGGTGACATTAGACATGATTTGAACTATGGGACTTTTCATACCACTTTCCTTTAATCCATGAAATAGATGATAGAGAGACCTGGAGAAGTTCCTGTAGGGTTCTCCACACACCTGTTTATATAATTCAAGTGAAAGTGCACCAGAAGACTTGGGGATATGTCACACTGTCATCCTGGCTGTATGAGAGGTGGCGTGTTGAAGGTCCCTAACCGTATCTAGATCGGGGGTTCATTGTGGGCCTTGCTAATCTCACAGCATGAGTAGGACAATCCCCACTGTGTTTTAATTAAAGTAACATTTAACTAAACATTAAATGAATGAAATGAGAGAATATTCCCATAAGTTTAATAATTATGCCTTTCTTCTACATTAACAAATTTGCCATCTGATGTCTGAAAAGTATTGTGGGCCGTACAAAGTCTTCAGAGAACTCATGCTGAGCTAAGACCTCAGTTTGTGATCCCTTGATCTACAGAAAGCAAGGAAGACATCAGCAATTCCTTTCAGTTACAGTTTTTCTATAACATCTTCAAAAGATGGGTCGAAAGAAAGAATGAGCCTTCAGAGCTTAAATACTCAGTTTCTAACACAACAAGCTTTAAATGTTTTCAACTCTATTTTCCATACAAAGTGATGGTGTTTAATCTATTGAAAGCAAGCCTTTTATTTTTGAGAGCCCTTCTCTAATACCTCTTCCTTTCACGAATAGGCAGATGTACATGAGCCAGGATAATGCTGCAGGTTCCAATTTGAGTCGGTTACTCAGGTCTTCTGAGCTTTTGGACTCGTGCTGGAGCCCATCTTCAGGGAACCTCTCTCTAGCCAAAACCTCTTCCTTTGTCTTTGCCTAGATCATTCTCAATTCAGCTGTGCTGGGTCTCCAGGTTCTCTAGATCTCTGACATGAGACATAGAACTCTGATTTGTGTCCTCCTTGGGACTTCCGAGTCTGGCTTCTCTTCCTAGATGAGGAATGGAGGTCTACTTCAAACCTTTGCCAAAATAGTAAATGATTTCTACATTGCAATAAATGGTTCTAGTATTTGGCAAATCAAGTCCCGTCCACCAATGAGGGGGGGAATAATTTACTTATTTAAAAGTTTTATAACGGCCCTTCATCATATCAGATTTCAGGGCAGCATGCAATGTAAAGCAGGAAAGTCAGTGATCAAACGGAGGTACAAGAAGAGGAGCCATCTTAACCGGGAGTACAGGTTTTTAGGCTGCATTTTTTTAAACCCCTAGGTATAATTATTCGACTTCCTGGCAGAAAAATCCAATAATAACATACTAAATAACCCTAAATATACTCTTCTTTTTATGACATCCAAGCCCAGCTGTCTAAGATGGCCATCTGTCTGTATTTAATGATAGCCTCCTCAGTACACTATATTTTAAGGATATTTTTTTTAAAAAAAACCAGTATTGGAGGTCCCACCATATTTGTATATATCATATATGGTTTGGTATTAGAACAGCTTCAGTATTTTTCAATTTAAAAGCCATGGAATAGGATAGAGGAATCGGTAGGGTAGGGACAGTGTGATAGCTCAGCACTTAAGATGCTAGAAAGTCGACAGCCCAGATTCGAGACCCAAAGGCTGCATGACATTTTCCCATTCTCACCCTAGCCAACCTAGCAGTTCAACAGCATGCAAGTGCGAGTAGATAAATAGGTATCAGTTCAGTGAGCAAGGAAACACTCTCCAATCCATGATGTCATGCTGGCCTGCCTGGCCATATGACCACACAAACCCAATATATTATTTATTTGATTTCTATAGCGGCCCATCTCAAGAAGTGACTCTGGGCAGCATACATCATAAAACATAAAATCAATTTAAAAAAAAACCCATCCCATTTCGTGAGATGTTTGAGGAAAGCTGCTGGAGTGACCAGAAGAGATGAAATCAGAAATGAGATCGTAAGAGAAAGAATTGGCATAGGATAAATTTAATTTAATTTAATGTAATTTATTAGATTTATACCCCACCTCTCTTCCGCAGTCAAGGGGAACTTGAGGCGGTTTAAACCTTAAACTATATACAAAAACAACAAATAAAGTGGGCTACTTGGGATTCCATACTGTACAAGGCATATACAAAAAATAGGAGAAGGTCAAAGAACGTGAGGCAGACTCAGAAGAAGATGGAGGGACAACATCAAAGACATATTACAGCAACATCAATTAACAATGGTTGAGTCCGCCAGAAGAGCAAGAACCAGAACTTTGTATCTCCCGCAACACCCAAAGTGCTAAAAAAGGAAGTGAAGAAGGAGTGGAGGAGGAGGAGGAGGAGGAGGAGGAGGAGGAGGAGGAGGAGGAGGAAGAGGAAGAGGAGACATTGGTGATTGTGATTGTGGGGTTTTTTTTTTAACAAAAGGATAAAAGATTCCCGATCTTTAATAAGTTCAAAGTTTTGGGAGTGGTTCTGGTAATCCAACCCCCCCGATGACAATATTAGAAGTTTGGATTAATTTGAAGTTTGAATTTGAATATTGAATTAATCCTGTATATGTTTTGTAAATTAGTTTAGCACAACAAAAGGATGCTTTTTTAAAAATTCTGTAACTCTTCGCCATTCTAGCATTAAACAATTTTAAGTCACAACTTCGATTTCTGAGAACAGGAATTGCTCTTAATCATTTTATTAAAGTCAATCTTCATGAATTCCCTAAAGCAGATGAAATACCTCAGGATGGACGGGGCCAACAAAAAGAGCCAGTCCAAACTTATTTTCTGTAAGTGTCAGTGTACAATAGATTATTTCACATGCATTTAATATTTTTTGCCTTTTTCTCTCACTTTGAAAATTACAATCAGTGGCAAGCTTTGGAATGGCTGCATTCTACCTTGTAGTTCCAAGCTTTGCATTGCTGCTATGCATGATGTAGCTTGTGGACAATAGAGATAAATTAGTACTGATGGAAGAGACCATGTAAAGCCTAATGAAGAGCAAATGCTGTCTCTGCGCAATAAAAGAAAAAAAAAATCTCCTTCCTGTGAGAAGAACAAATAATATACAACAGAGCACATAATATGCAACAGAGGATTACAATAAGAAGAAAAGACAATGCAAGAAAGCAAAATTCATTAAGTAGCCTTCTCAAAGATTACTGCACAATGACATTTCATTTAATTCAACAAGTCACAGTCACTTTCAGGTCAAACTCAAGCTATATCATATTTAGAAAACTCCTATCCTGGGTGGCATACAAGTAAAACATAAATTATAAATTTTACTTGTATATAAAAACATATGATGAGGCAATTGAAATAATAGATTAAAATTCAAGGTTAAAATGAGAGTAATCAAGTAATTTGCAACTTACTGGACATGAGCATGTAATATCCTGGGAAGCGATATAGAAGCAGTATCTGCTTCTATTATTTATTTATTTATTCACTTCCCCGGTCTAAGATTGATTGATCGATAGATCGACTGATTTGATAACCAGCTTGCAACTCATGTATTTTTTAATGGTCTCCCATCCAAATTCTAACCAAACCAAGCCTTGCTTATACTTTTGAAATTAGCCAAAAATGACTAGATGGGAGTTTTTGTGTATATGTAAACTAATCATGAACGAAACTTCACCTGAAGAAGCCCCAAACTTTTCCTGTTTTGCACACTTGTCACTGAGCTTCTAAATTCAAGCTGATGTTTACAGACAAGCAGATTCCTGATGAGAAAACAAAATTTAGCCAAAATTTGAACCAATTGGTGCTATTTGAAGAAACAACTTTAAACTTTAAATATCAATATAAATTAGGACCGTCAATTAAACAATACAGTAGACACTAATGAAATGCAGTACACAAATACCAGAACATTTGGATTGAGCCTCCCTCGGTGGTGCAGTGGTTAAATGCAGCACTGCAGCCTATCTCTGCTGACTTGTTCAGTGGGTTATCAGATCGAATGTCACTAGGCACAAGGTTGACTCAGCCTTCCATCCTTCTAAAGGTCGGTAGAATGAGGACCCAGATTGTTTGAGGGCAATAAGCTGACTCTGTAACTGCTTAGGGAATGTTGTAAAGCTCTGATAAGCAGTGTATAAAATCTGAGTGCTATTGCTATCTATGTTGTAAGCCACCCAGAGTCCTTAGGGAATTGGGTGGCATAAAAGTGTAATTAATAAATTAACAAATTAATTTGAAAAATGATAACTGGTCCAGTCATCAGGGCATTAATAGAGAAAGGGTGCTTCTCTTATACTTACACCAGAAGTCTCAGCAAAGCATACCTTCAAATGCTAGAGTATATATGGCTTCATGACTTGGGATCAGTTACCATAAGGATTATCTTCTCCCAATTGTTTCTACCCATCCAGTTCAGGGAGGCAAGTTGTGCCTGTTGCAGGTTGCATGGTAGAGGGTTTCCTGCTTGAGCAGGGGCTTGGACTAGAGGACCTCCAGAGTCCCTTCCAACTCTGTTATTCTGTTGTTTGTTAGTCTGTTATTTTCTGCCACAGCCCTGGTCTCCTGCTTGTGACTAACTTTTATGTTTTATTGTAAGTATCCATGGTGGGCCATTAGGGTTACCCACAACCACCTAATTCAAGTTTATCAACAAAAGTGTTTTCATGTATGGCATAAGAAGGAAGAAAGCATACTATTAGAATTATTGAGCCTTTTCCCACACTTTGCTCTTTAAATTGAACACTCCTTGCCTGCACTTCCTGTTGAGCACAGCTGTTGCTGATAAAAAAAAAAGCCATCTTTTTTCCCCCCCAACAAGAGCTTCTTATTCACTCTTCAGAGTTCTCAGAAGAATCATCAGGTGTTCTGGCACACACACCACCTTAATATGTTCCACATTCTGGCATGGACTACACAGTCAAAGGCTTTGCTGTTGTCATTGAAGGTGCAAGAATTCTCGAGCAACCAAGACTGGAAATGAACAATCCAAGGAATGAACCGCTCTGAGCTCAGATTAAGGAAGATTTATTAAGAAAGGGTTGGAGTGATAACACAAGAATCCTAGTGAGTACTTTTCCTTTCAACTGAGAAATTTCTGTACAGGCAATCCAAAGCATTTAGAACAGGGGTATCCAACTCTGGCAACTTTAAAACCTGTGGACTTCAACTCCCAGAATTCCCCAATTAGCTTTTGCTGGGAATTGAAGTCCACAAGACTTAAAGTTGCCAAGGTTGGACACCCCTGATTTAGAATCTCCTTTCTTGGGCTTGGGAGAGGAAGCTTGTCTAATAAGGAGGGGAAACCTACATCTGCAAATAGTTTTGAGAATGGCCACTGGACTCCTTATCAAGTTATCCACCAGCTTTCATAGAAGGGAAGGAAAATCTTGAATTCTTGTTTTTTTTTCATGCATTCATCTTATGTTAATTGCTTGATGTCATGTTCCTCTGTCTTTTCTGAACCTTTCCTCTCTCTGTGTTTGTCTCTGCTCTTCAGTGGAAGAGTTTAAGCAAAACTTGGCTTGCATTGGTTCAGTGGTTGGACATTTGGACCTTCTGAATCTCTCTGGAAAAAAGTCCTACAGTATTCTGTGTTTTCTTAACTGCTGCTGCTTCTGCAGCTTTAAACACTTTAATTGTACCTTGTGCTTTCTTTTTGAGAGCTGGTTTATGGCCTGCAATACCGCTCCTTCAAGTGGTGTTGATTTTTGAATATATTGTCTTAATGAAAATGTTTTCATTCTATAAACCCATTTATAAAGTATTTTAGTACGCTCTTTCAATTTTCCTTTAACATCATTTGCTTTTATTAGACTTCAGTTTTCCTATCTTAGCTATATATTTTTTCTGGTTATCTGATTTTTTTTTAAAAAACCCATCTTCTTTCTATTAGCTAAAGTATCAAGAAATAGAATATCTCAGGTAACTTTTCTTGCCTAATGTCTAATGGAAATCTGAGTTCAGTTATACATCCTTCCTACCACCAAACGGTTAGCTTTTGTTAGCTGCCAGAAAAGCTTGTTCTGAAACCTTTTCAATCATTTCCTCTTTGAAATTTGGGGAAGTTTTTGTTTCTGCTTTTGTTTTCATACATAGGTTTATTGATTTTATATTCTTTCTCTGTATATGCCAAGTCATACCTTGCAGGTACACTAGGTTACAGTAAGCCTACATATTTGACAAAGCAATTCATGTTTCATAATCTGGAAGTGTCTTGATTGAATTGCATCTCTTTTTAAAAAACAGTTATTAAAAGAGTTTACATATATGATCTACTTAACGGAAAAGTAAATAAAATCATAGTAAAATCATAGTAAAACTGCAATTTGGCAGTTCAAATCTCACCAGGCTCAAGGTTGACTCAGCCTTCCATCCTTCCAAAGTCAGTAAAATGAGGACCCAAATTGTTGGGGGCGATAGGCTGACTTTGTGAACTGCTTAGAGAGAGCTGTAAAAAACTGTAAAGTGGTATATAACTCTAAGTGCTATTGCTATTGCTCAATGTGAAAGAAAAAAGAAAGGGAAAAAAAGACCAAAAGGGGATGGG
>JANHGC010000489.1:188685-212156 GCA_027560395.1 Boaedon fuliginosus | reverse complement strand
ATTTCACCGACCTTGAGAAGGATGGAAGGCTGAGTCAACCTTGAGCCTGGTGGGATTTGATCTGACAACCTGCCGAACAAGTCAGCAGAAATAGTCTGCAATGCTGCATTTAACCACTGCGCCACTGAGACTCAAGTTACTTTTCTAACCTTCATTCTGTATCTTCCTTTCACATTTCCATAACCCAAATGCAGTATACAAGGGTCCCTCATCCAACTTACCCATTTCTCTTTCAGGCTACCTTTAAGCCTTTATGGTTTTTCATCCATCTGGATCACATTCAACCCCATGCCCCCTCAGTCATACCTGAGTATAAATACAAACATTTTAATATATATGGACTGCAAATATTCAGGGAATGATTAGATGGCATCTAATTAGTATCTTCTGGTATTCAAAAGCCCTTCTCATGGTTACTATGCACAGTTGTCAATACTTCTCACTTTCTGGATACTAAGAGCAAAGTCAGAGTCATTTACTTTTCTTTCTTCTTATCTGAGGGATGACAGAGTCCCAAAGTCCTGGGAAATAACTGTAGCAACAACCTGGTGAACACGTTTTTCAGGCCTCTTTCTAACTATAAATATGTGGAGCATTTTATCTTCATAAGACAAGAGGATTACAAGTAAGTTTTTTGCTCTAGCACAAGTAATTTAATGGTAGATGGACTGCTTTGCTCATTGTTTCAAAATGAAAAATGTGCAGCTTTGCTTTGTCCTATCATAACAAACACCAATTCACTGTAAACACTGATTGAGTTTTGAATCAAGCCAATACAGAAGCTGTAAGGACAGGAACAGCAGTTCCCAGACTAAAGAGACCTTTAGATATCTCAGTGACGACCTAAGGATATCAAGAAAGCAATCAAATAGCACCTAGCTTCAAAGGGCAGGCAGAAAAAGTTCAGAGTTTAAACTCTGGAGCATTGTATATTTATGAAGGCTCTGAGTTCTTGACTTTGTGGTGGATAATCAGCTGTTATGTTCAGACCTCCTCATCTGCAATAATAATTCTACCTTAGCTGAGTCACATCTAAGCGTCTTCTACCAAGTGCTGAATAAGATATTAAAAGGTTGAAGAGCAGTTATTTCCTGCTGAAGCATGGTGTGAAGTGTGAAGAAGTAAATTGGCTTTCTTATAAACAAACAGGTAAATTCTTGCATACAAATCTCATTGTATATCAAAACATACTAAGAATAGAACCATATAAACAGCCTCATCCAGAGCATTTGTATTTTGAGATGCCTTTATTTTAGTTCAGCCATTTAGTTCAGTAAATGGCACATGTCCTCAAAGAAAATGTCTGAATGAGATAGTTTTGGAAGGATAAATCAGATCTCACTGATACTGAAGAATGACCATGCGTTAATAGACAGGAAGTTTCCGAACTAAACAAAACCACAATAGTCACAGCTGTGCACATCTAACCAAAAAGGCAGCAGAAGAAACAAAATGACAACTGCCATGTGCACAAAAGCATTAAAATAGTGACATGGGGCACTTGTCATAGGCAGACCAATAAGCAATCTGTGCCAGATAAAGCCAGCTCTAAAACGAGATGACTAGGGAGCAAAGCAGCTAGAAACATCTCCTGGAATGTGGCCTACAGGTCAGAGTTTGGCAACTGGACTTGCCTATTCCACATTCCATTGAGTTGTCATCATTATAAAAAGGTTCCTATTTACATACAGGGGAAAAGTACATACACAAATACACACACACAGAGGTTACCTAAGGCACTGGTTCTATCAGCAACTCAAAATTAATGTTTCTAAGTAAATTGCACTTGGCCCATTTAAATGTAACATGACTACAGTAGTCAGAGTTTTGAAAAAAAAAAAAAAACCTCTGGGACAAGAGTGAGAAGGTTTAACAAATTATTTTCTTGGCAAAACCATGTTAAGTAGTAGTTACATGTTACCTAGAGCAGTATTTCCTCCACTAGTAGTTTGGTACCATATAATATTTCCTGTTTAGGAGTGAAAGGCAACACAGAGACAATCCCCGTGTCCCATATAACATATTGTATAATAATAAACGCCAGGCTAAATATAAAAAGTTCACAATAAGCTGTCAGTGGCTCTGAATTGATGCAACACTGTAGTTAAATGCAATCCTAATAAGAGAATAGAATGAGCCACCAATTTTGTCTATGGTTAGGATGCCACAAATGAAGGAGGCCGTCTTGGGGGAAAAATAGATTGAGGATGACAAGCAATTTATACATTTAGTTAATTGATTTCTTACAATTCAAATGCAAGTCTTGGGCCAATTTGGAAAGAACAAAAATGGTACCAACAGTAGAAACCATGTTGCTGCTATACAGATTCCTATGAAATGAAACTGAAAATCCTTTCCCTCTGAGACTTGGCTTCCTGGAGTTTTTCCACTAGACTTTGATTTCAGTAGCTTACTAGATGGTACAATTGAAAGAGGTTGTGCAGTCCAACATGGCTACTCAGCTGATGGCAAATGGAGGAATCAGGTATGTATCCTCATTTTTGCCATGAACCAAAAAGAGTAAACTGCAAATCTTTGCTAATGCACGTAAGAATGAAAAATCGTTTGTATCCCCCAAACCAATGATCCATTCAAAAGCTTCTCACATACAAACTGAGGCTATATAAAAAGTGGATGAAAACAGATGAATGAGTTGTGAGACAAGAGAAATGAAACTATTACAGAAAGGCAGATTGTATTTTGCAGAAGGGTTACAGAAGGAAGATGCTTTAACTGTAGAAGAGCAGTGGGCACGATAACAATCTCTGAACCATCAAGGTCATTCAAAGAAAGCTATAGAGAAATGGAAAAAGGTCAATCAGACCAACTTTGTTTCATGATCAAGGGCATCATTTAATATTGTGAGCTGCCCAGAGTTAACCCATGATAAGAAGGGCAGCCAATAAATTTGATAAATAAAGTAAGTAAGTAAATCTACACTAGTACTGCTGAAGGAATCTCATTTTGGGAAACTCAAGCACAGAAGCCAGATGTGTTCTTCTGAGAAACTTGTTTGCCATAAATAGAATATTTTTCAGCTTATTTATACTGTGCCGAAGTGGTAGGAAAAATTAATTAAAATTAAAAAGTGCTACTGGTACCATAAAGCATTGTCTTTGAGGAGCAGTTGTATGCCCTTAGTTTTTCTGCCAGCCTATGGAAAGTGTGTCTTAAAACTGATACTTTTGTCACTATGATTTCACAATCTGTCTACAAAAGTCTTGAAAAATGTTTTATTTCCAATTGTGACCCCAGAAGAAGACCTCATATTGCCTTGAGTATTTTATAGTCAGTTCCAAAATCAGAGGAACAAAATCTAAAATGTATGTACTCTGTGGTCAGATTTTTGGACAGGAATATTATTTGAATTAAGCATTGGCTTAATTAACTAATTAATTCCTCAGGAATTCTGGGAGTTGAGGCCCACATATTTTTAAGTTGCTGAGGTTGAGAAACACTGGTCTATCTAATACTCATTTCTAGGCCAAGAAGCAACTAATGGTCAATGTGTATGTGAAGATTTCATTGACAAAGAAATAGAAAGCTTAAAGATTCCTTCCATGTAGGTAGTTTTAAAAAGGACCCATTCAATATGCAGTTCTTAGAGCCACAATGGAATCAGCTATACTGCTGCCCAAGGTAAAAATAGAACCAGAGGTTAATCCACTGTGAAAGGACTGAGGTAATCAATTAATCAACACCTCATTGGTACTCAAGCAAAATTGAAGTGTTTGTAGTTGCATTCCTGAAAGCAATAGCATCTTTTTTGCAGGTTTGCAAAGAATTCTGAAAAAATGGCCCTCCTTAAATAGCAATGTTTGCACGAGGTGCAAAGCACTTTTTCTTAATAATTTCAAATCACGTTTACACAGAACTCAGACCAGAAAGAGGAGAACAAGTTTGTCAAAAAAGAAAGAAAGAAAGAAATGCAGATCCTTTTCTTTACAGCTGATGTTCTTCCACAGTTTGCAGGTGTTTGGATACTCTTAGTGCTTGATGCAGCTAGTGGGTTTTGGCAGATCCAGTTACACTCAGACAACGCCAAATTAACCATGTTTATTAGGCCATTTGGTACAT
The DNA here is from genome assembly GCA_027560395.1 of Boaedon fuliginosus. NCBI lineage: Eukaryota > Metazoa > Chordata > Lepidosauria > Squamata > Lamprophiidae > Boaedon > Boaedon fuliginosus. The sequence goes on along the minus strand of JANHGC010000489.1, from coordinate 208,079 downwards.
TTTTCTGTAAAATATCACCACTTGGGATTTTTAGCACTTTTGAGTTCTTCCAGAGGGAAATGTGCATTCCTACAACATCTGGAGGCTGTTTTGGTTTTTATAATCTTGAAACTATTCGGGATTAAAGTCATAGTAGGTATGAACAAGATCAGCGACAGTTTTAAATCTTATAAAATTTGTATGCTGCAAACTGAACTAAAGCAATTTGAAGCTTATGACTGGGGAAAAAAAATCACAATTCTGGGACATCACATAAATGAAATCAACTTGAGTTCCAAAGAAAGTGGAACTATTTTAGGAAATAACCTTGCGGAACATAGATTTTATCAAGGAGATTTGGAAACAAAGACTGTTACAAGATGTAAAAGAAAGAGGAGGACTGGGTTTACCGGATTTGAGATTTATTTTGCAATTTGTGGTTGAACTGGATGAAAGAACGGATGCTGCTGAGAAACAAATGATATTTAGAGTTAGAGGATCATCACCTGAGGCTTCGATACCATGGATACGTATGGTATGATAAAATTAAAACGTTCATTTTAAAAACAATTGTATTAGTTGTACCATATTGAGAATATGGTATAGATATAAAGCCAAGTAATGCCCAAAAATACTTCTGTGGATCTCAGCTCAAGAGGTATGCCAACAGAAGAGAAACAGCAGGTAAAGACAAATGGTTGACATATCAGGAATTATTGGAAAATCATCAAAGGAAATTTAAAATTAAATTAAGAGAACAATGAAGAGCAGAAGGAATAGTTATTAATGGTTGTCTTGTTTATAGTTATCAGAAAAATCCAAAATGGACAAAAAGACTTATAGTATATATCAAATAGAATTTGAGTTAGAATTGGCAATGAAAAACTTGTAATTCCTAAAATGTATAAACTTTTGTTGAAAATTTAAAGACAGGAAAACCAGGTTTAAAAATGTGTCACATTCTGATGTCCCGCGTAAGAAAAGCCAGCAACACAGGTTGATGTTTGATTGTTTATCTGGAAACGCGGATGTGGCATGAAGCAACCATCCAAAAAGATTCAAAGTTTGTACTACCATGGTTGGTTCACCTGCCCCTTATGTGGTGCTCCACCTCCTTTGTGTGTAAACCCCGCCCCTCCTACTGACTGCTTGCTGCAGTCTAGCCACTCCCCCCATCCCCCAGCCACCCATTCCAGTCTATCACACTCGGTTTCCTGCTTCCTCCTACACTCCAATGTTCAGCTGTTTCCACAATCCGATGATCAGCTGTTAATAAGGTTCTGCTAGTCAGACGGCATCCCCGTGGACGGCAGCAGTAATGCGGATGGCAGGAGCGATGCTATGCAGGCCATAGGCATGTGTGGTGGTGGTTCCTCCCGGGCAAAACACCATGGCAGCGTGGCAGTTGATGCCCGTGCATACGCATCCACTCCTCCCCCACCCAAATGGCAGCCCCAGGCCATCTGGCAGTCTGGGGCTAACAAAATGTATGATAAAGTGGGATAAGAAGTTTGGTTATAACAGAGATGGATCAATGGGAAAATGTGTGATTAAAATGGCTGAAAGTTACATTGTATTATGATCTTAAAGCGAATTATTATAAAATGATGTATAATTGGTATATAATGCCAGAGAAAATATCAAGAACAGGGGTGTCAAACTCAAGGCCTGTGGACTAGATCTAACCATGGGTGTTTAGATCTGGCCCATGGGGCCAGCCTGGAAATATCAAAGGACTGGCCAATGGTGCTTCTGCTGGCCAAAACAGGCTGTGGAGGGGACCGGGTGAGGTGCCCACCATGGCCCGTTTTTGGGTGGCAGAGTGCTGTGACGAGGCAGTGGAGGCCAACCCCACCCCCTACAGTTTTTGGCCTCCACTGGTTTTTTGATATTTCCAGGCTGGCCCCATGGGCAGGGGGCAGAGTGCTGCAGGAGGCACCACCTTTTATTTTATTTATTTTATTTATTTGGATTTATACCCTGCCTCATTTCCCCGGTCAAGGGGAACTCGAGGCAGCTTACAACAGTAAAAACAATAAAATTGTAAATATACAATTTAAAACATTTCTAAACGCAATCTCACAACCAACATTCATCCAAGGGGAAGGGTACATTAAGGTACCTTTTTTTGCCTTCTCTTTAGCAGCATCTGCCAACTAGAACTAGGTACCCTCCAAGATCTGGATGACTGTTGTTTAGAAGAACCAAAAACATTCTTCACCCAGGTTTTAATTGAGAAAGAATGAGCCCCCTTGTATCACCGAGTTTGTCATCTTTTATCTTTTACCTGTCATTTAATTGTAATTTTTTTTTATTGTTGTGAGCCACCCAGGGTCATTGAGAATTGAATGGAATATCAATTTTGTAAATTATTACTAATATTAAGTCCTCTTCTATGGCTGTGTCAGAGGTAGTAACAAAATTTGATAGACTGTTGGACAGTCTTTAGAGACATCTGGAGAAATTGTCAGTTCATTTATGCTCTGCTCCTATACAAAGGAGTCAAGTCCCATAGCAGCTGGGGACTCTACATGTCTTTAATTTCTACATTATGGAAGACTATTTGTGCCAGAAAATAAATCTCCCTTTGTCTGGAGTAGCTGTTTTGAATGCAAAGGGGGAAAATGCATCTTGAGCCTGTGTTAAATGTCCACCACGGCCACGCCCACACCTGGCCACACCATGCCCCATCCCCTGGCCCTCCGAGGTCGCACAACCCTGATACGGCCCTCAATGAAATTGAGTTTGACACCCCTGATCTAGAATATATAAAAGCACTTCAAATATATGTTGGGAATATGAACATGAATGGACATTCTGATATTCTTGGTGAATATGTAATAAAGCTAAAAAATTGATTCAAATACATACATTGATATAGAATAATCTTAAAGATTAATATTAAAATGAAACCAGAAGTTTTCCTTTTAAGATTGATACATACACAGTTAGAAAAGTCATGTAAGATGTGATTATTCAATCAATATGTGATTATTGTGGCAAGATTATTATATAAGCAGTCCTTGATGTAAGACTAGTTGCTAAATAACTGTTCAAATTATGAAGGACTCAAAGTTACTTATGACTTGCCCTTAAAGTTTCAACTGCTATACCATCACACAGTCATGTGATTGCATTTTGGGTATTTGGCAACCAGCTCCCAATTACAACTTGTCAGCACAAGCAGAGCCACTTATTAATAACTGAAGTATACAAAATGATATTGTTTTCTACCTTTATTACAAGAATCTCCACAGGCAGCTTTCCTTTCCCTGGGAACAGCCAGATAAGACTTCAGGGACCTTGGGGGAGCTCAAGTTTATACCTTTTGCAGCTGTGCAACAATTTCAAGTTGGGTCCCCGCTCGACTTCTCCTTCTAACTTAGCTGGCTGTTTGCCAAAAGAACCTGTTGCAGTGTCCCGTGGTTACACAATCATTTTTTGCAACATTTTTTCATTATGTGGAATAGAAGGGGAACTCATCAAATTTTCAGACAACACCAAGCTGGCAGGAATAGCCAATACTCCAGAAGATAAGTTCAAGATAAAGAAGGATCTTGACAGACTTGAAAACTGGACCCAGTCTAACAAAATTAAATTCAATGGCGAGAAAAATAAGGTAAAACAACAATAACAACCCAAATGCACAGGTATAGAATAGATGGTACCTGGCTCAATACTAGCAACTGTGAGAGGATTCTGGGAGTCCTAGTGGACAATCACTTAAATATGAGCCAGCAGTTTGCTACAGTCACCAATAAGCTAACACAGTACTAGGCTGCATTAACAAAGGGATGGAATCAAGATCATGTGAAGTATTAGTACAACTTTATAATACTGTGGTAAGACCACATGTGGAGTATTACATTCAGTTTTGGTTGCTATGATATAAAAGAAATGTTGAGACTCTAGAAAGAGTGCAGAGAAGAGCAACCAAGATGATTAGGGGCTTGAGGCTAAAACACAGAATGGTTGAAGGAATTGGGTATGTCTAGTTTAGTGAAAAGAAGGCCTGGGGTGAGATGATAGAAGTGTTCCACTATCTAAGGGTCTGCTCCAGAGAAGAGGGGATCAACGTGTTCTCCAAACCACCTAAAAGCAGAACAAGAAGCAGTGATGGAAACTAATCAAGGAGAGAACTAACCTAGAACTAAGGAGAAATTTCCTGACAGTGAGAACAATTAATCAATGGAATAGTTTGCCTTCAGAAGTTGTGGGTGCTCCATCATTGGAGGTTTTAAGAGATTGGACAGCCATTTGTTTGAAATTGTATAGGGCAGGGGTAACAAATTGGTGCCCCGCGGGCCAGATGAGTCATGAGCCAGCCACTCCCACCCCTGCACCACAAATGGGAAAACTGCCACGAAACATCACGTGATGGCAACATGATGTGGCAAACTTGACACCCATGGTTTAGGGTACCCTGCCTGAGCAGAGGGTTGGGCTAGAAGATCTCCAAAACCCCTTCCAACTCTGTTATTCAGTTAAAAATATCCATTGGATAAAACTGGTCTGCACTTAAAACCATCTAGCTCATCTAATGACTGGTTGGTTTGCTTAATGATGATGTGACTTATTTAACAACCATTTTAAAAGCAATTGTTTGGTCAGCTGATGTCTCAGCTTACAAACACAACAACAACATTCTGATCCCAATTGTGCTTGTAAGATGGAAAGATTCAACATTGTCCACAATGTTGGAGGAATGGCTGGTGAAATTGACACATCTTGCTCAGATGGCTAAACTAACGTTGTTGATTATAATGATAGCTGCATTTATTGAGGAATAGAAATTTTGTATGGAATTTTTGCGTAAAAATAAAAATGAACTCTTGATTTCTGGTTTTGGTTGGACACTATGGAAAGAAGACAATCATGAAATAAATTTAGAGGATATAGGACTGCAAAACTTGGGGACAGGGTAGATCACAGCCTACTTTTTGGTAAGATAGAAAACTGTGGAATAGATAGCATCACTACCAGATGGATTTGTAACTGGCTGACTAACTGCACTCAGTGTGTTGACATCCAGCATGCTGTGGAGTACCTCAAAGTTCTGCCTTAGACCCAGTACTTTTAACCATCTTTATAAATGATATAAAGAAAAGAATAGAAAGGGATCTAATCAAATTTGCAGACAACATCAAGCTGGGAAAAATAGCCAACATTTTAGAAGAGACTCAATATATAGAAAGCTCTTGATGGGCTTGAACATTGGGCCCTATCCAACAAAACACAATTCAGTCTGATAAAAGTAAAGCCTTACACTTAGGCAAGAAAAATCAAATGCATAGTATAGAATAGACCAGTGGTGGCAAACCTTTTGCTGCCCTGCATGCTGGAAGTCTGTGGGCACACACGTGCGCGGCTCCGTGCCCCTGCATCCCCCCATGCATGTGTGCATGCGTGCGCAACCCCATCCCACACTCTGCTGCTCTTGTTTCAGCTCTGGAGATGCATGCACATTTGTGCAGAGGTGGGAGTGGGGGTGGGGTCAAATGCACATGCGTGGGGGGTGGGAGGGTTTGGGGGCTCACATGCGCATGCGCACGTGACTCACCCCACCCCCGCGTGCATGCATGTGCATCTCCAGAGCCAGAACACAGAGCAGCTGTGATTCCAGCAATGGTATGAGAGACTGGCATGAAGTTCAGGTGGGTGGGCGGGCCCATTTCAATGATGGCGCGCGTGCCCAGAAGGATGGCTCTGTGTGCCACTTCCAGTACACGTGCCATAGGTTCACCAACATGGGAATAGGCTGTACCTGGCCCAACAGTATTGACTGTGAGAGATCTAAGTGTCCTAGTGAATAACCACTTAAATATGAGCCAGCTGTGTGATGCAGTTGTCAAAAAAACAAACAAACCCAATGCAGTCCTAGAGATGGCAACAGGATGACGTGATAGTACTGCTATATATTGCACTGGTAAGACCAAAACTGAATTACTTCATCCAAGTATGGTCACCACGATACAAAAAAAGACAGAGGCCCTAAAAAGTGTGCAGAGAAGTGCAGTAAAGATCGTAGGGATCTGGAGGCTAAAATTGGAATGATCTGTTGCAGGAATTAGGTATGTCTAGTGTATTGAAGAGGAGTAGGGGTGACATGATAGCATGTATTTGAGGGGCTGTCACAGAAGAGGGTCAATGTAGCCTCCAAAGCAGCTGAGGATAGACAAGAAGTAACAGGTGGAAGATCATTAAAGAGAGATCCAACCTAGAACTAAGGAGAAATTTCCCGATAGTGAGAACAATTAAGCAATGGAACAGCTTGGCTCCAAAAGTTGTGGCTGGTCAGTCACTGGAGTTTTCAAGAAGAGATTGGACAGCCATTTATTTCTAATGGTGCAGGGTCTCCTGTTCAAGCAGGGGGTTGGACTAGATTCACGAGAGTGTCAAATTGGCGGCCTGCGGGCCGGAAGCATCACGTGCAGACCACGCCCACCCTAGCTCCCTGAAGGGGGGGGGGGAAATGTCGCAATATGTCACATGACAGCAATGTGACACATTGAGTTTGACACCCATGGACTAGAAGATCTTCAAGGTCCCGGCCAAATGTTACTCTTATGTTCTATGATACATCTTTTTATAAAACTTCTCTTTGAGTTTCTTCTCATGTAATCCCCCCCGGTTTTGAAGGGTTGTTGAATGTCTGTGAATGCTGAATGGCTGTTTTTTTGTTTTTTAAATTGTAATATATTGTATTTTAAATTGTTGGTAGCCGCCTCGAGTTCCCCCTGATCAGGGAAATGAGGCAGGGTATAAATCTAATAAATTAAATTAAATTAAATTAAATTAATCTTTCTTGTTAGTTGTTTTTTTCTGTTTTACATCTTCTTGTTGCACTTTTAGCTTTATTTTTCACTTTTTCTGTTCTAATTTAGTTTGTTATAGCTCATATTATTGTTCTTAAAACTTTTAATAAAATTTATATTAAAATATGTATCAAATTACTCATGTGGGCTGCAAAAATGTTAGCAACTGGTTCTCTGCCCGGTTGCTGGGTGGGCATGGCCATGGTGGATATGGCCTAGTCGGCGTCCTGCACCAAGGTGGTTTTCACCCTCCCCAGGCTCTGGAGGCTTTCCTCAAACCTCCGGCATGGCAAAAACAGCCTCCCCCAGGCTCTGGAGGCCCTCCGGAAGCCAGAAACAGGCCCATTCCCAGGCCCATTTTTCACCCTCCCAGAGCCTCCGTGCTTACCTGGGATCCAAAATGGGCGCATGAAGACTCCTGGGAGGGGAGGGGCAGGTGGGGCAGGCCCAGCCAGGAGTGGGATTTGGTGGGGGTTGCTGAACTGGGCAGACATTTAGCAAGAGGATCACGTGAACCCCTGCGAATCCCCCAGCAGCCCACCTGTGGACTTACTTCAATTGTAATTGCATTATATGATGTCAAATTTAGTTCCTTGGTCGAAAGAGAAAGGAACACTGGCAATATATTTCATGTTTGTCAACAATGTGACAAATACTGCCTCCAGCAGCATGCCACAAGTCAGCCGTTGATACCAGGTTTTGGGGAAGTGAAAGTGTAGTCTCATCATTAGGTGTCAGTCGCTAGAAATAGTCATAGTCCTTCTAGTGACCTGAGGAAGTTTACATATATTTATATCATTGCCATTATTGCATGGAAAAAGGGTTGGGGCGAAGCCAAACATAAGATCATGAGATGTAACACAAGTTCTTGCTAAAAGAATATAAAGGGAACTTCCACAATATTACCATTTCCACTTTTTAAAGTAGTTTGAAGTCGACCCCAAATCAGTTCTGCTGGCCTTAAAACACTGAGAGTAGGCCGAGACCAGCACAACTCAATTAGTGGTCCCTGTGATTGATCAGTAGGAAAGGGCATAGAACATAATTCAGTCAGCACCTTGCTTGAAGTTGCCACTATTAACAAAAATTATCATCCCTCACTCTAGTCAGAGGTATTGCTACTCCTTCTACAGGTTTCATTCATATTCTGTCCACCTGCTGGAAAAAAATCCAGTGGCTGTTAGATGCCCAGAATCCTTTAGTACTGACGCCTCTAGTCAATTACACAATCTGTTAAAAATTCGCCCCAGTTTGATTTCTTCCGTTTATATAAATTACCAGTATACTTGCCTCACCGCTCCTCTCAATTAGCGACTTTTTCCCTTTTGGATGGATTGTAACCAAGTGGGTTTGTTTTTGGTTTAATGACAATCTAAGACAGCTTTTAAACGGGTGAAAATAAAGTGAAAAACTGCTATGTTAATAGATGGTGGAAATAGAACAAGAAACGGAAATATCTTGAAATTTTGTCCCTGATGGTGAGGAAACAGAGAAGACTGGTTCTCCTGTCCTGCCTTCAGAGTCTGAGGAAGCACTGAGACAAGGAGGAGGAATATGCATAAGCATCTTCTTCTCTTAAGGCATATGGGGAAGGTATTAAAGGTCTACCAGTGGTTGATACTTGATATCTTCCATCAGTACATTCTCTTCCCCACTCTTTACATGTTGGACATGACTGAATTGAACAGGCACACAACTTCCTCATTTTTATGACTTAGACACGCAATAAGTCTAAGCATACAAAACTGCAATTCAAATGAAGACATGTAAAGGTGAAAATTGATACCCCTGCTCTCCCAAAATAGCTGGCAAATCAGCACTTCCAGACCAAACCACTTATCATTTGAACCAAGTTTATCCGTTTGACTAACTAGCCGTATGTAACTATGCCCATCACTAGATTGTTACTGCTAGTTCTGGAAAAAGGTGTTGTTTATCTGACTTCTGACCTAGATAAACAAAATTTCTGTGAGGGTTGGGTGTGGGAGGGCAAGGAAGCAGGAAATAAGATTCTTGGGATCAGTAAAGTTACACAACCAAGCTATGAGAGGTTACCAGGTTACTCCTTTAGTGCTCTTTCCTGTTCTGAGTCTCCAGTTCAAATCACTCTGCTCAGCTTTTTGCTGTTAATGAGCCATTAACTGAAAAGAATGATTGTATTTCTTATGTCAATATTTTAGTTCCAACAGAAGACAAAAGAATTCCTTAAATTTGAACTGAATATTATTTCAGGCATAAGAAATTATCTTTACTGGATTTTGAATCCCCTTCACATTGAATCCATTATGTTAGAATAACGCTGTATTAAGTAATTCTGTATCAAGTGGAAAATTTCATTGGCTGAAGGCAGGTCTGAGGAGAGGGGGGTTCAGCCGGTACATTGTTCTCAATGGAGCTCAAAGGAGGCCCATGAAGGGGCCCTTAAAAATTTGTTTTACAAAACCAAATTTTTTAAAAGAAAAACAATATTGGACATATACTTCAATATATACTTCATACTCTATACTGTTTATAGCAAAACCGCCTTGCAGTCTTGTTTGACATAACAAGGGTTAAGCTCAGAGAGGTGTTAAGTCCTAGAATGGAAAGGAGTAGCGGCTTCCTTGCAAAAGATCCTCCCACGTGGAATTCTCTCCCCCCCCCATCCAAGAGCAATTGTGGGCAAGGTTCACTTGCGCATGCTCAGTTTTTCCTCTGAAGCTGCCAAGGTGGCTTCTCCTGGGTATTCTGCGTGTGAGGCTCGGAGGCTTCCCTCAGGCTCTTTATAATATATTTGCAAGTATGTTTGAATGAGTTGAGGAGTTGAGCTATGGCCTAGAGGTGGAGCTCTCACCTCGCAATCAGGAGGCTGTGAGCTGGACCCTAGGTGGCTGGCAAAACTCCTGTGATGCAGCTGGAACCAGTCATATTGGCTTCACCATTCCAGTGGATTATTTCAGCTGCCTAGAGAGGGGGGATTTGCTGCTTTGGTAACAGCCTATCCTCTAAAAAGAATTACCCAGGCTATTGTGCTCTGAGGGGACTAAGATCTTCACCCAGGAGCACAATGCTATGGTCTTTTGAGACTAATGGATGCCTATACTATGTTTGAATGTAATTAATCAATGTGCAATTATGACATTATTGATTTATGTGTCCATAGGTGAGGGGGCCCAAATTGACTAATTTGTTCCAGCACTTAATAATCCTCTCAACTTAATAATCCTCTCGATGGCCCTGGGTGATAGGAATATGGTGGTGGTGTGAGACTGGCTGTTATGGGATCTCAATGGACAGAAAGAAGTCTAGGTGCCCCTCAACACTCCTCGTTGAAGTATGGAGCTAATCTTTTGTTGTCTAAGGATCCTCAGTGGTAGAAAGTAAAAAGGATAAGCTTGAAGAAAAGAGAGAAGATTCATTGCCTAGAAGATGAGTTGAAATATTGCTTAAGCCCAGAAAAGGGTGATGAAAGCATCTCGGACACACACAGAGATATGCAGAAAGACAGACACAGAGAGAGAGGGTGGGGGATTGGAGCCCTTATAGCTATAGTGAAATCCAGTGCTCCCCAGTACGTTCACAGAGGAAACTTTGTTCTGGTGAGGGTAGTTTATAGAGGCTTATAGAATTTTTCTAACTATCCCAGGAATAATAACAAGAATAATAATGAAAAAAGTGCAGCTTGACTCCCAGTGGTTTTGGTGGTTCAATGAATACCACTGCTATTATACAGGGAGGTGAAATATTTTACTCCTGATAGTATTTCTTAAATATTGGACAGGTTTCCTTTCCTGTCTTCTATGGAATTTTCTAACAAATTTTATTCCACATGGTCACTTTTTTTTTTTTTTGCATCACAGGGTGTTTAAAAGAGCAGGTTAGGTGCTAGGAATACTAAACTTACTGTGGTGATTTTCAGAAACAAAACTTTAACTGTAAACATGGAGAAGGAGATGGTCACTAAACAGTGAATTTATGATTGGGTGTAGAGTAAATCTAAAAAAAGGACGCTCATACTGGAATTAATTAAAAAGACACAGGGTGTGAATATAATCTTATATTCTGATCATTGCTATATTACTTGATAGCATTGAATAAATTGCTGGAATATAACATCTTTAGATTGATAGACACAGGTATCAGAGGGCTGATCCAGATATTACCTTTGATGGAAAGTATGGCTTTATAGCTAAAGAAAAAGATCCAGCTGACCTCAGTAAAATGGTCCCGGTGTAAACGACCCAGACAACAAAGTGCTATTAAAACAGTTCCTGTCCCAGAATCTGATATTCTTTTCAGCACTGTAGCTAAACAGGTGGCTTGCACAGCATGACAGCAATACTAGAATAGTGACAGCTAAGCAGTTGGGGGGGGGAGATGCGTTTGACAGCACTGCAGGGACTGCACAACATGACTTACTGACACAGCAGACATGTTAATTTCCCTCATGGCAGTTTGGGACAATTAAAATAGTGGCCAAATCAGGAGCCAGGTGCTTGGAGCCAGCATTCGGGGACTAAAAATCCGAAACAACAACCCACTGTCAGTTCCTGCCTCACAGTCTTTGCTGAGTAGACTGGATGCCAGTTCCAAGCCTATGGGAAGAAATTATTGGCTGCAGTAGGACAATTTATTATTAACATGTAAGCCAGGCAAGATTCAGTTCATATTTGAGATTCAATATTCAAGAGAAATTGGGTTCAATTTGAACCAATTTCAAGGTTCAATTCGTTTAAAAAAAATGTCCATAAGTTACAACGGGGAAGCTTTTGAATGCCTGCAATTATTCCCTTTTCTGACAGAATGGGATGAAAATAATAGAAATTGTGAGACCATTTAGAGAATATTAACCCAGAAAAAATTCAGTCAAATAGCTTCTAGGGTTTTCTAGCAGTACATTTTGTTTCCTTTAAAGCAAAGATAGCAAAGTTAAGGAAATGAGAACACAAGCAGCTCTCAATTTGTGCAGTACAAAGTTGACGAAGAAGCTGAACAGAACCAACTCAGAGAACATCCGACTCCAACCTAAAAACTTCGAAAAACTGCTTAAGAAGTAAGCTCTTGCTAGATAAAGAAGATCTATCATCCTGCAATCACTTGTTAGTCAGAGCTGGTAATCCTCTAGTGGGGTTGATGAAGAGGGAAAATCTGTCCTAGGAATGAAGCTTAATCAGTTGCTTCTGTAACAGGCTGTTATGTGCCCAAAATGTCAGAGATATGTATTAGCATTGTTGCATACCTGTTATCATGTAAAGAAATATGTGCTATATCCAGTCCTCTAACAACAATTACACTGTCTCAGTCTGCTTATCCAACAAAGAAGACTCACTGAATGCATTACTCAAAGCAAGGCAGAGAGAACGAAGTAACAGAAAGAAAATGGAATATGTTTTAATAAAAAGGGAGAATATGGAGAAAGAGAAGATGTTGAAGGGGGCACTAAAATAGCTACAAAGTACACATAGTAAAATAAAAACCAGCAGGGATCATATCGCGGATCAGAGTTGATAGACTGAGACTTAATAAAGGAGAAGAATATACTACAGTATTAGCATGTGGCTTTTGAGAAATGCCCCACGCCCCACCCCCAAGCTCTCTGATAAGGTTGGTGAAGTTGATAAAGCCTATTGGCCAGATCCTGATATAAATATCAGAGAGCCTACACAAGTCAGTAAATTCTCAGCTGTCTCCAAATATGGAAGGAAAGGTGCAATTTTGAAAGGACACTCTACAAAGCTGAAAAGACTCACCATGCTCTGAATTGCCTTCAGTTAACTTCAAAGATGTAGTTTGAACATGAGGTTCAAACTTCTTTCATCCAGGAGAGCCCTTCAAAACATCTCAAAATCCATAATTCTCCTGGCAACCCCATGAGGTTGTCAGACTCTTGTCTGCAGGTCTGCAGCCCTTTTTGGCCTTTTTGGTTTGAAGTAGAACTGACAGAGACTGACTGCCCTAGGAAGCTACTAATTCTATTAATGGCATACATTTCTTTTTATTATTATGAAAATTAGGTAGGCAAGAAATACGTAGGAAAAGTTTAACCTTGAAAGCCTCCCTCCTCCTATATAGTGAGAGTGGAGTTGAACTATCTGTGCCAGCAGGTCTTCTGTTGTACAGATTTATCAGCAGATTTACCAGTCGGGAAGATTGTTTCCTTGGACATGTTCCAGTTAATTTCTCCTACGTCTTTGTGCCAGCATCTCTTCTCTGCAATTTGGTTACACAGTGCTTCATGATTCAGAGCGGGCTGATGATTAGAAGCTGAGCAGAAGCAACGTAGGTAGTAATATATGCTTTTTTCCCCCCGGTACCATAGAAGTAGCTATAAATTTAAAAGGCAAAAAACATCAATAACAGTTCCTCAATGCATTTTTCCAGAATGTCACAATTATTTTTTATTCTATACTATCCTTTATGCAAGAAGTCTTGAGATAGCTGAGGGACTATTAATAGGCCCTGCTGAGTTTTCAGACCTGCCTGCTATTCAGGAGGGTAAATTAAATTTGACACTAACCAAATCAGATGTATGGTCTCATTTGCACCAGTTAATAGTAATCTTTCCCACTAGGCAAAGTGAAGTAGCAGGTTTTAGAAATCACTAGAACAAATGGTCATCTCTCAACTATCTCTCTCTGTGTATCTTCCAGTTGGAAATATCATCTGAAGTTTGCCACTCCCAGGGCAAATAGGCACAGGTAGTCCTTAAGGTATGACGGCAGTTGGCATAAGGATTGCTGCTGCTAAAGGATGTGGTCATAAAGCATGATATTACATGACTACATCATTTGATGATGGCAATCTTGGCAATTGTAACCCAAGATATATTGACTCTTGTGTAGGAAATTGAGGGAGTCCCAGGTAAGAGGAGCAGGGGGACTGCATAAGGGTGGGGTGGCCTGGTGCAGGACATGTGCGAGTTCGGGGTGTGCTGCTGCAGTGCGATGTAGACCTGGGAAGGAGGTGCTGGTGGGTGCATGCATGTATGTGTGTGGGAGAGAGATTTCAGGGAGGCCAGAGGAAGAGGCCATGGATTGCATGTGATGATAGGAAAGCCATGGGTTGGTGTAATCGCCAAAAGGCAGGTAAAGAGAGTGCCAGATAAAGCACGTTGAATGGCAGAAAAGAAAGGCCATATGGGGGATACTTACTCAAGTGACTTGCAACCTTCATTGATGGCTCATTGGTTTTGCTTGTAGAAGCTGACATGGAAGATTGCAAATGGTGATCCTGTAGGACGCTGCAACCAGTCGTAAGTGTGCAAACAGGTTACAAGCTCCCAAATTTTGTTCATTTGATTTGGGGGAGGGGGTGGCCAAAACTTCGAGGACTGATTGTGTCTTCATTCAGCACTTGTAATTTCAAAGTGACTGAAACAAATGGTCATTACTTGAGGATTATCTGTACAATATTTGAAAGTAGCTTGATCAACAGCTGCAATTGTCTGTTGACATGAAGTTGGGTCAACTAAGCTAGGAAAGCTTCCTGTTTATCTCCTGCCTTTTCTTCTGGCATAGGGTCAAAGAGTTTGGAAACTTCTATTTTAATTTTAGAGTAAACACAGTGGGCCATGTTATCCAATGACTCATGAGAAGAGAAGGCTAAAACTCATTCTCAAAATACTTAAACATTATTAATCCATGGTACATATATCTTAGGCCAATATTGTTATTGTTTGGTAAGTATTAAGGTGTCCTTGGTGTGCTCTGAGCTTGGATATTTGCTTGTAGACATTTCATTACCAAACTAGGTAACATCATCCATGTTAGTGAGTCCCCCATCAACAGTGACAAGGCAAACTGTTGTATATAAACAGGGAGCACTTGAATTTTATCATGTGACTGCAGGGATACTGCAGTGGTCCTAAGTGTAATGACCTGTAATGACCCATGATAAGTCATTGCTAATAAGTAATATCATTTTTCAGGGATGTTGTAACTGTCGAGTGTTTGTCAATGGTTTGTGATCAACAATTAATTCCATAGCCAAATAAAATGCGAGAATCAAATGCTAATGTAAAAACAATAACTTTACTTGTAAAAATAAAGTAAACAGTTTCAAAACTAATACTGGCTACATAATTAGTAAAATAATCACAGACAGGCAAGTGTGTGTCTGTACAGGTTGAAAGTCAGGAACAAAAGGGAAGAACTATAGTTAAATTTGATTTTCACTACATGGAAAGTACATCCCACATTCCATAGATAAGGTAAGGTGGAGACACTGCCTAGAGACAGTAATTAACACATTGGTAGCTGGCCAGCATTTTTGGTGACAGTAACTTTGAACAATTATTAAACAAATGTTTGTAAATTGAGCACTACTTTTATATCTCATGTTTACTTTCCTCAGGAATCTCGGGGGTAGTTCTTCTGTCCCCGGCTAGTAACAAACTCTCCAAGCCAGCTCTTAAAGGCAAACTTTCCTTTTATTTATCAAAAACACGAATAGTCCTTCTTATCAATGATTGTTCTAACGAACCTGCCAAGTTATCGGGGAAAGCTGCGAAGTCCAAAGATAAACTTCACACACACACAAACTGGAGTCCAAAGTAAGAAACAATAGGCCAAAGTAATTGCAGAGACACGCTCTTTACACAAGAAGCAAAATTCAATAAATAACCACATGAGACTTGATCCAAATTCAAACAAGTTGTTCTCTGCAAATGCCACTCCCCATTCGTACTTCTTTATGCCTTAGGGGAGTGGTCATTCACTGATCACCTATGGCTTGACTTCCTATCCGCTCCATTTCCTCCTCTGTTCTTGCCTACCCATTTGCCTGCGCCTGCGAGCACTAATGAGTAGCTCCCTTTCTTCAGGTTCACTGCTATTGTTCTGTCCTATGCCAGAAACAGACGATTCTGAGCCAGTTTTAAAGACAAATCACCTTTTTATTTCACAAACATACGAAGAGACTTTCTCTTCGATGTTTAGTCCTGGGAACTTGCCAAATGCTCCGTGCAGGCTGCCAGGGTCAGAGATAATGTTTACTCAATTAAACTTAGACTCTGTAACAAGCAATTAGTCAATCCAAAACTGATGCAGAGACAAAAACCCAAGAATTAATCCACAAGACTTGAACACGATTTGAAGCACACAAACATTGGATGGTAATAAGTTGTTCTCTGCAAAAGGTCCCTCCCCATTTTCATCCCTTTATGTCTTATGGGGAGTGGCCATTCACCAATCACTTGTCCCTTTTCTTCCTCTGCTGTTGCATGCTAATTAGTCTGCACTCATGTGCACTAATCATGGGCTCTAATTGCTCTGCTCCACTGCTATCAGATGCAGACGACCATTGATAACTTGTAGGTGGCCTGGCCTCAGGTACAGCTTTCTCTGTCAGCCCTACTCCTGCATCCAAGTCTGGCTCCAGTTGTACTTCGGAGTTGGACTCAGCTGCCAGTTCTGTAGCATGCTGGCAAGTCACAACAGCTATCAGATGCAGAGAACACTTGATAATTAGCAGACAGCCTGACTTCCAACATAGCATCTTCTTCCCTTGCTTCCAATCATGGCCAGGTTCCTCCCCAACTGACTCCTCAGAGTCAGCATCAGCTGCCAGCTCCATTGAAGGCCGGTGAGCCTCAACAACAGTATGAAAAAAAATTCAAGGGCTAATTGTATGTCACCGGATATTTTCTGCAACTTCTCAAACCTCAAGCATTACTCAGGTCCAGAGTCTCATGAGTTTCTTTATGAATTCTATTAAAAAACAGCATAGATTACATAATGAAGCTCTCAGAAGATGCATTTTACAATATGCATAAAACATGTTAACTTTTACAGAGTCCCACAAGGATTCTCTTCTCTTTTTCACTTGAGCTCCATTTCAATTCTTAGAATGTCTGGTTTACATAAATATAATGCTTGATGAGCATCACAGCAATCCATAATCCCTGTAAAAGATCAGCTGGGAGGTCAATGGAGATAGAGCTGAACTGTTCTGCAAGCGGAGAGGAATCCTTGCTAGCAAGGGAGTGAATCTTCAAATGTCTCCTGGCATGCTTATAGCAAGATTCATAGTCCGCTCATTTCCCTGAGGTTTTCATGGATTGGATTTCCCAAATTGTACCAGATGCTACAATTTGGTGTCAATTGACAGGAAAAAAAAGTTCAAATAAAACAAAAATTACTTCTGGCTGCAGTGATCTACCCAAGTTATTCTTTTTGATATAAAGCAATGATTGTATAAAAATGGTCTAATTTCAGATATAATAAAGCCCCTTTTTTAAAATCCCTCAAGTCACATTTTTTTCTTTCCAAAGGTTTGCAAATTCAAATCCAGTACTGAATAATGAATTTCAATGTGAGAAATTCAACTGCTAAAAATCTGGTAACCTCAACCAGTTCTTCTGGGAACCAATTACATGTATATGTAATTCATGTAACTGAGGGATTGACTAGTATCTCTTTATTAGAAATCATCCTAAACAGATTTAGACCAGATTGCACTGTAGCCAATGGAGCTATATTTCTTCTGTTCAGAAAAATAACTCAGCACTGTAGCCAATGAAGCTATATTTCTTCTGTTCAAATACAATAACCCAGCTCCACTGCTCTCAAATTTATTTCCAAAAAAAGCATGCCAGGTCTAAATATAACACCTATCTGCAACTTGTTCAAGCTGCTTTGCCTGAGGAAAAACATAGCTGCTTTAAAGATTTGTTGCATTCATGACCGTTATGAACCAGCATATTGCAACTGAACTTAAGTACTGCATAGCTTTATTAATTTCTATGGTAAAAGCCCAACAAAATTTACTTCAGGGTAAATTTATTTCTGTATTAACACTAATTAAGCCAAGATTTCACACACACACCCCTCCCCAAAGCTATAGATGTCAAAATATTTTTTTCTTATTTTGAAAGATGTAGCATTTCAATGTGTTCATTGTGGATATTTTTTTTAATAATGGATCATTAAAACACTCTTAGAGCCTTAATGGTATTTTAAGAAATCAATCTAATGGAGTTGCAGGAGAAGTGTGGGAAATCAATATAAACATCTTTTCTTAAAAGATTTAAAGTCCACCAGCAAGTCTGTATACCCATGTAATTTCTGCTTGCTGCATAACTGACTGGGGTAAGCTGGCTCAGTATACCTAAATGGTCATACTTTGTTTATAGCTGTTGTGTAAGTGCTTTATTCCATAGTAATTCCTTGGCAATAAAAAAAACTATAAATGACTTTAAATTGCTTACATTAACTAGTAAGTGCAGCTGTTTTGTGCTAGTAAAGCTTTCTAAACCATTTAAAATGCTTTGACTGCTTTGGTAGCACTGCTCTTTCAATGCTCAATGAAAGTCCATTTGTGGAGGCTAAGCTAGAAATACTTAAGAAACAGCTTTCTTAAGATGAGTGTATGGTACAAACAGATGTATTTTAAAATAATACTACTGTATTAGGATGTTTTAAACAACAAAAATGTCATGAAAATTCTGAATCTGTGCCTTAGTACTAATATTACTTCTAGTATTTTTAAAATAATAATGGCAGTAATGAGGATGATGATGGTTTTCAGCATTTTCAGAAAATGCTAAGAAGTGGACTTTCAAATGCATGAATGTCTATTACTACTGAAACTCTCATGTCTGTAACCTTTAATTGGGTAGAGCAATGCATCACCGGGCTAACAATTTTTGAAACAAGATATCTATGAGGCATGGTTCCTACAGAGAGGGAGGTGGTATAATATGGTAGACTGTAATGAAGCATCTGTAAATTGTAGTGAAGCATTCCCAAGAAGGAAGGAGAACATTTCAGAAAGGGGAGGAAGACAAAAGATAACCCTTCCCAGAGCTGGATTAGAGACAGAAGAGAGTTAGGATAGCTATTCCTTAGAATCTTCCAGAATATATCCGTTAGTAGTAAAAGTTTAGTCTGGCAAGATTCTGTCTATTGATTACAAAATAAATTAAGAACTGGACTTTGGTTGGATTGTTCTGTGGTGTTCTTGGACTGGGACCAACAGTACTTCAAATGGGCTAACATAGAATGCCTCCCAAATCCAGGATCTATAAATCCTGTGGGATTAAAGTTTGGCAAATTTGTGGTTGCTTTAGTGCTGCTGTTCTGGTGCCCAAAGGTCCAGTAGACACTCTGGAGGCCAGGAGAATCAATTCCTCTTTTGACTGCTTGAAATTTAGTAGACTGATCCTACCCTAGCCCCTTAGACATTGGTAGATCAGTCTCACCATAGCTGCCAGAAGAAATGCCAGAAGCTATTGTTCTTGGGGATGAAAGGTGGTCCCCAAGCTCTATGAATGAGATACTACTTTGGGAAGGATAAAAAGATTGTGAAAAGTAACACTATGAAAAGTGACTGTACCTTTTATTTTTTTTTACTGGAAAAGAACAAGGCGTAGCCTTATCCATAGTCCCAATTAAGAGAAATGAAAACTACGTCTTCATAGGTTAAAAACACAGTTCTATTATTTCACCCGGCTTTTTTGCTTCTCTCCCCATTCCCTGTTTCTGAGCACCTAGAAATAAATAGGACTTGATGGAAGGATGGGTGTGGGAGGTAAATGGATGCTATCACTGTTCTGAAATGTGATGATTATTAGCCAATTGAAATTCAGATGCCGTTGCACAATAACACTGAAAGAGAAATGAC
>JANHGC010000489.1:130263-148556 GCA_027560395.1 Boaedon fuliginosus | reverse complement strand
ACATGAGTCATTTATGCAATTTTTATTATAAATAAAAAGGGAAAGGGGGGGAATGGAAGAATTTATGACACTAACCAGGGCCAGTTTGACACCTGATGAAGTAGTTCTGATATATATGACTCATATGATGTCTTTTCCTTTGTAAATGTGATGTAAGGTGGAAAGCACCAGTTCACTTTTCCTTTTCCAAATTACATTCATTTCTAAAGCTCGATAAAATTATGACCATATAGCAATATCTGGCGTATCCATGATGAAAGGCAAAAATATCTCTTAAATGTGAACAGGATTTTACTTCACCTGTTATATACAGTAGCATCCAGTTAACTTTGGCTCTGTCTTAATCAGTTGTTTGTAATCAGAAGCAACCATGATTTACATGTTTTCTGGATGGAACAGAAAGGCTCCTAATGATTTGTCCATATTTATTTTATTTATTTTATTAATTAGATTTATATTCCGCCTCTCTTCCCCGGTCAAGGGGAACTTGAAGCGGAAATTCCTGCCTGTTCATCTTGTGCTCCGATATCCTCAGCTTTGCATTCCAGAGAATATTAGAAGCATAATCATAAGAGAAAACTTAGGAGTGGTCAGAGAGTTTAGCTTGCTGATATCTCCTACTTAGTGTTTGATTTATGGCACACTTACAATGTCTAGCTGCCAATGAATTATATGGCATCATCTCCAAATCCTTGTGTACATGTTGTCTTCTCAATTCTAATAATTATTACTTAATTGAAAATGGCTGAAGGTCTGCAGCTTTGCTATCAAACCCAACTTTTCAAGTCATCATTATCATTCAGAGCATGCACATTTTTATTAGCTATCTGCTGTTCTTAAAAGTCTTGTGAAGGTACTACAGTCTTGGCTTGAGTGATGTTTATTAGTAAGTACAAGGAATGGTCAACTGTAATGATTGCACAGAAGAACTGCCCAAGATTGGACATCAGAGCTGCAGGGAACAAGCTAAACAGAAGCACCCTAATAGGATCTGACTGAGATATGGAGAATACCCAGCCTTCTTTTCCATTTGTCTTAGGTTAGAAACTTCTCAGTATGGGAAGCGGCAGTGATTAGCTCATTGTCAGTCACTGCATTCCTTTATCCTTTCTTTGCTAAGACATGTGGAATGAATCTGGCACATAATAAAACAGTGCTTAGGTTGTCAAAAGTACATAATCAAATCTGAGGCTGAAAAGTTTCATTTCAGGTTAAGGATGGCTGTCAAAGGAATTAGACAGAAGAATGAGCTGAGGCTGCAGTAGATTTGCATTCACACAAATGCAGCTCTCTTTCCTTTTCTCAGTCTTGCAGTCCCTTGGTGTACAACTTCCAGATTTGTTTCAGAAGATCTTTTAATACTCTAGATTTGTTGATATACAAAGAATGCAATAAGAACAGGAGATTCAATTTTATCATGAAAAGGAAACACAATATTTTATTCTGTTTATAGTTATATTAAATTAATTTAAAGAGGAATTTCAGACATGTTTTTAACCTTTTTCCTTGTAGACCTAATATCTTTTTTCTTAAATGGCTTGACCATTGCTTCTAGAAATACCAGAAGCTAAGCATCAACACGTATCTATTTTCCTGGAAACCATTCCAATCTCTGAAATGAATTTAGTAATTACAGTTAAAATATATTTGTGTATGCATTTTCAGTTTGTTTATTATTGTAGTCCCGCCTTCTGATTGTTAAAATTAAGTGATAAAAGCAGTGGTGGTGCGGTGATTAGAATGCAGTACTATAGGCTACTTCTGCAGACTGCCAGCTGATTGCAATTTGGCAGTTCGAGGCTGAAGGTTGAGTCAGCATTCTGTCCTTTTGAGGTGGGGTGGGGTCGCGATGGGTCATTGTCCATGGGGTGAGGTCCCCAAAGTTGTGGGGACATGACTTTGCAACTAACAACAACAACCCAAAATTGTGAGTGTGTATATAGGATGAAGAGGAGTCATTGTGGTGAAAGCTTTAAATTCTTATAGAAAGGCTAGATATGCTTTCAATTGATTACATGTGGTCCTCTCTTTTTTTAGCTTCTCCCCAACAAACACTCACAGTTAAATAACCCTTCTGGGAAAATTTTGGAAATGCATAATATTTGCAGTGTGGGAAAGAGAATCATCACCACTTTCCCATTCCACCCGTAGAAACTTTTGGTGAATGTTCAAGACACTAGGGAGCTATCACTCAAATTCTGTAGTGATGTTAATATGGAGAGACAGAAGGAAACAAAGTGAACAAATGGGTGGATTTTCCCATCCTTTATGATAAGATACTGTATCTTAAAGGCATGATTTTAATACTTTCCAACATGGATTTAAGTTTGGACAAATTAGCATGGGCTGAAATAGTTCCATAAAATTATGTATTATTTCATCTCTCTTCATCTCTTTCTGCATGTCTAGGTTAAGAAACAGCAAAGAATGTTAATTAATATGCTCTCATTTTAATCATGCCTAAATAAACAGAAAATGAATTTAAGAGTCTCAAGAGCATTTTTTTAAAAGCCATGGTGTGCTAGCATAGTTTTCCATAAAATGAACATTTCCAAAGGTACAATGTTTATGCACAAAATTATGTTCACAATGCAGAAAGGCTCACTTGTGCCCTGAAGAATTTTACATCTTCTTTGAATGACATCCCCAAAGCTACTTTACAAAATTTCTCATGTTTAAAGTCATCTTACAAGCAGTAGGAGTTTGCACTTGGGAGAAAAATCAAAATCTATTTTTAGATTTCATCATTTTGAGGATAATTGGGAATTACTGTTTTGCAGAACCTGTCCGTACAACCTTACAAATCTTTTGAAATCTTTTTTTATACATAGCAGCATTACATCTTACTTTGAATATATACACATTAAATTCTACATCTGTGCGTGTGTTTGTGTGTAACCATGCATACACAATAACATTTTAAAACATAGTAATCAAATTTGACTGAATATTTGACTGTGAAATAGCCATAATTCCACTTATACACAGTTTTTATGTATGTATTATTGTCATGAGCATGTCCCAACAGATTTGGAAACCAACAACTTGGGACAGATTCCTTGGAGTAAATAAAGCAGATGATGGAGGAGACTGTAGTTCTATTGGTCTCTTTCTTGATTGTTTCTCAACTAACTTATTGTAATAGTCTCTTGGCTGATATCCCTGGTTTCTAGTTTTGCCCTGGTTCTGAGTGTGAAAATAGTGTAATTTGGACTGCTCTGGACCTTCCACACAATCGTCAATTATTGATAAATCAGAGCTATGGTGTTTGTGTATAAAGGCCTTTGGTATCAAAGTAAAGTATAAGCCTGACCTTATTTTATCTATAGCCCCTTTTGCTCTTTATCTTCCTCTTAGCAGGAGTTTTTTCTGTTTTTTTGTTTTCTTTTGTTTTCTTTTTTTTTTCCCGCTCTTGAGTCATGGTTTTGCTCTCGAGTCATGGTTTCACTTTTCCAATCTTTTAAAGACCTGGAATTACTCCTTCCTTCCCTTTGTCTCTGTGAAAGTTTGATTACCTTTAAAAAAAGAGTATAAACTTATTTTTTATTATTAGTAGAATATTCAAGATTTGGTTCATACCCTAGAGAAATTAACTGAGGATTTTTTTATAGCATCACGACAGTCAACAAAATATGAAACCTAACCCAAAAATCAGTCCATTGAATATCAAATATCATCTGAAAAACAAAAACAAAATCCAGACTTCAGCTCAAAAACTCATGGTTTTTTGGAATACAAATTGTTATTTACATGAGTATCGTTGAATCCAGCACCGCCTGGAATACTACACTGTAGCCCTCGTAACTTTGAAATGATTCAAATGAGACCAGAAGGAAAAAGAAATTTTGTGGCAACTTCTTAATGTTAGCTTTCACACCTCATGAACTACAAATGGACAATGGTGAAGTTGGGTTTCACAATCTTATTTCATATACCATATAGTCCAGACTTAGCACTATGAGACTTTCACTTTTGCCAAAAAATAAAGTAATACATTTGTGGGAATCTGTTTGATTCAAGGGAAGTGGAAATGAATACAAGGAAATGGTTGAAGAGACTAAGTGTGGAGTACTTTTGTAGTGGCTTTAAGAATCGTGTCTATCATTGGCAAAAGTGTGTAGCAAATGATGGTGATTATGTGAAGAAGTAAATGCAGATAACAAAAGATCTGATTTTCAAGGATTATTTTCTGCTTCATTTATTAAAGTATCCATATTTATAGTAATGTGGTATAGTGGGAGGCATTACTTTTCACTCAACAATATATTAAAAGTTGTATTTTCAGAAAGTTCTAGTTTCCCTGAGGAAAAAAAAAATAAGGACAAATTTAACCACACAAAATCAAACACAATATTTGTTATTAGGCTAAATAATACTAGAAAATTATGCAGAGCCACACAGCTGTAAGGCTAGTGTCAATATTGAGGCTGCAGCATCTTATATGGTAATCTGCATGTGATAACTGTACAATAAGTGAAGAGGATGAATTCAGCTTTAAAATGACCAATTGTGACCTCATCTATCATGTATGTTATCAGCTCGAACTCTCAATTCCCAGACTAATGCTAACTAGTAGATTAATACATCCAGACATAAAATAAATTGCATTTTGAAACTGAATTCAGGCAGCAGGAAATCTTTCTCTAGGTGTCCTTGAATGCTAGCAAGTAATGATTCTCCTTTAATCATGACTGAAAAAAACAAAAATTCAAACTTCCAGTAGATGGATTGGGGTTTCTGATTACTTACTGCCAATTGTTTTTCAATTTCTGGCTGATCTGTGAATCCGAGCCTTGGATACTTATTTGTTTTGCAATATATAAATGAATTACATTCAAATTCAAACCATGGAAAAAGAGCTTCGTTTGTACTATAAAAACTATTACTGTACTTTTTTCAGTATCTTCCATTAATAATAATGAAAATCACCATATGTTCTGGTACATTAATAACTATTGTTAAAAAAACATGTTTCTGCAAAAATCAGATAATGTACAGTATGTCTTTATAAAATTGATTCAATATCATCACAGAGATTTTCTAAATTAAGTCTTTACATTATAACCCTTAAACCTGTTAAAGTAAACAGTCTGGCCTTAAAGCTATTTATGTTCATTTCATTTCTAGATTAGCTTTTGTTCAAATACATTTAACAAGATTTTGAAGGGATCTTCATAAACAAATGCCTTCAGGATGTGTTAAACTACTTCCCAGAATTCTCAGTTAGCACTTTATCATGATGATAATTCATACCCATGAATAGGTTGAATTAGGTTGAATTAGGTGTTTATTTCCCTGAGATAAATTGGACAAACCAAGCTTCATTCCAATTTTGGGTCTACTTAGAAAGATAAAGAAAAATAAACATAAATTACCAATATAGCAGCTAATAGAAACAGGAACAAAAGCTGCTCATATAATATACTGTAGAGAATGTACAAGTAACAGTTTGTGGTTAAATTTATCTCTGCAATCAGACAACCATTCCTTGGCAGAACTGGATTATCTTCAAGCGGATTAAAATATTGTAGAAAATCTTCCCTTGAAATCTATAACCACAGGCATAATAATGCTGTCAATTTCATCATATTGACACCCACAGCAAGAAACTTAGCATGCTGTACTTCTAAAAGCAAATTTCAAATGAACATAACTCTAAACTCTACTACTTTTCACATTTCAGAAACTTTATTTCCTCTTCATTTTGATAAAAGTTTTTCTCAGAGTTTCAACCCACACTGCTCAAAATATTTTAAAAATGAGGTACAGTATTTCTCCCGTAAAAACAATAGAAAAAAGAAATACCCAATTTAAATTCCAAATCTCATTCTAGTTTTGACCAGGTTGGATCATACCCTTTTGTTGATCATGCCTCCAACTTGGATTAGATGGCCTGCATCCATCACATCTTCAGAAGAAATTCCTTCTACGCTATTAATCAAATTACATGACTTGACCATGTGTCCAAGATGTAATGCATTCCCTGTGGTAGAACATCAGAGAATGAAATCTGCTATGTATCTTAAAGGATTAATTATTAAACAGCATCATAGCAAACTCTTGAGATGCATGAATATAATATCAGAAATTTGGAAAGATAATGCTTTAGATAAAAAAATGTATCTGGCAGTAAAGAACATGATGCAGCAAAGACACAACTTGAACCCTAATTCTGAATGACATAAAAATGCTTTATGGGCTTCTGAATCCCTTCATGTCAATTAAGCCTAAATTGAAGATTTGAATAGTAAAGGGTGAAATATACTATTGTACTAGAAGTCCTTGTAGCATCAGGGACTCTTTACAACAACGCAGGGATTGTTTTCTGTCATGATAACTCCAAAGCCTATTCCTTGCCCTGCACGTGAGGTTTTCTTACATTTACTGCAACAGGACAATTACATCAGCACCTGGGCATGCCTCATGTCTGACAAACTGTCAGTACTGGGTCTCCCACTGCCTGACCCTATGGCCTTCATCTTGCCCAACTCTTTAGAATCAGCTAGAAACTGGCTTTGAGACCCGGACTTCAACAGCTCCATTCGTAGAGCTAGGAGAACATGCTCTGGCCTGGTGCTGGATATCTCCCCCCCACCAAAAAAAACCTCCCATATTTTCATACCATGCTCAAAATTCCATCCCATCGTCGAGCTTTTCTCCTGAATGCTTTTCCAACTGTGGTCATGATGGGGAGGTTTCAGGGGATACTTTTGCCTTTGTCCCCTGGGCAAAATCAAATCAACCTCCCTTTGCAGCCCTGGATGCTGCCACTGCTCCTTTTGGACTAGTAGGCGGGGCCCTGATGACTACCAATGTGGCCCACTTTTGGGCAAAAGTGGCTGCCAAAAGAGAGTCCCCCCAATTTACTGCCAATGCTGATCCTTATTTTGTGCCCCACCTCGTTTTCCCTGTGAAAAGCAGTGATAGTTTCTGAAATTTCCCCATTTGTCACGTGGTTTTATTCATCTACTTGTTTTAAATATTTTAATTGTTTTGGATTGTTTAAATGCCCAGTGTTGGATTTCCGGTTTGGATTTTGTGGGACTGAATGTGAAGCTCGCAGTCTCCGTGGCTTTGATTCAGGCTTCCCCGATGGTGGGCTCCTAGAGGAGCCTAAGTCTCCCTGGAGAGGTGGGTGCAGCGAGGGGAGGGTGCCTAAGTGGGTATAGGGTAGCTGCATCTCCCCTGCCTGCTTCCGGCTTGCGTCCTGAAGCCATTGATGGACAAAGCGGCGGCAGCTAAACATGGCCACCATTAAGTCGAGTCGGGCCAGTACAAAGAAAGTGCTGGTGGAGATTTGAAGGAACAGTTGGTGAGAAGGGGTGAGTAACTATATATTTTGGAATAAAATAAAAGCCCAGAAAATACCACCAAAAATAACCCTAACAACAACTAAGTGGCGAATTTCGCATAAAGGGGAGTTGCAAATTGCCACATTGGAATTTGGACTAATATCGATAGGAGGCATTGCCCCAGTCCTGCACTGAAGAATTCTTAAATAAGGTGACTGGTTTGGAAGGGATAATAATGGAACCACCTAGCTTAGATTTGCATTTAAGGAAATATCGATAGAGACATTTGAATGATTGCTATTTGGACTCTCTGAATTACATTAAGATGGAGGGGCTTACAGAGGAGTTTCGAGACTTCAAAAACAAAATTAGGAGCATTTTGGATTGGATGTTTGAACTGGTGGAGGATTTAACTGAACTAAAAGATGAAAGACAAATACCAATTGAAAATGGTGAACTAGAACTTAAACAACCAAAGGAGATGTATGTGTGGCCCAGATTTATTATTAAGAAGTGCAAGGGGAAAATACCTGTGAAAACAACACGTAAAAGATGACAAGAGAGGAGGAGGAGTTGGCAAAAACCTAATGACAAGAACATTGAGCAGTGGCAAAGGAGATTGGTGGAGATGTGCACGTGATAACATACGCAGACAAGGAATAAGAAGATGGGAGTTTGGGATTGGCCTAGCGAAACAAAGAAGAAGAAGAATGTGGATGTGGAATAGGAATGATGGCTAGTAGTTTTTAAAGTGTAATGAAATGTCAGGGGTATTGAAATATATAATCTTTGATGTGGAGAAAGGGAAATTAGAGAGAAAGTTGATTTCTAAGTTATTATATATGTTTCTTTATGAGCAGGATTCTTTTATGATGATTGGAATAAAACAGAAAGGAGGAATAGATTATTTTACAGATAGACTTTAGAATGTAATGGAAGGTGTTGGCAATTTTGTTCTGATTGGGGGCTCCAGGAAAATTGGTTTTTGTGTCTTATTTATAATGATAAAAGTTGTTAGTATGGTTGAATAATTGATTGGTAAATGGGATAAAAAATATGAAATAAGATTGTTTACATATACATATATACAGTAGATATACATTGAATTAATGAAATGATGTGAAAAAGATTATTGATGGAGAAGAATTAACTTGACAGAAAGATATTTAAATATAAATAAATTAAATATGTTATACAAGACATGATAGAAAATGAATTCGGAGTAATAGACATGAAATAAAAAAGATAGGCATTATTAATTCTGGTTTAATAGAGAGAATAGATATAGGGATAAAGTCTGCTGTCTGTATCAATTATGTGACATAGAATTTTAAGAAGAATGAAATCATGATTACTGTCTATATGAATCAGGTCTAATTAAGAAATTTTAATAAGAATTGTCTCAAAAATAGATGAAATATAAATGGAATTTAATTGAATGGAAATGGAATGGAATGAACATGATTGAATTGTATAGATTGGAACTTGTACCCCAAACAATGGACAAGAAACTAACCAAAGAGAGAAGCAACCTAGCACTGAGCAACCTAGCACTGTTCAAAACAAGATACTTGTGTGAAAAGAAAAAATCAAATACCCAATGCTTATGCTTAATGCCAATGTCTCTTGACTTTTATATAGCCTGCTGTTGATTTTACTTCATTTAATTGTGCTTTATATACCTCTATTTGTATTGTTCCTTGTCCCTTTCCCTTTTACTTTTTGGTTTAAGACTTTGGTCAGGAACCTATTAATAATAAAAGTAATAAAAGGAAAGGAAAGCCATCTTCCAAGTACATGAGTACATTGTCATATTTTTAAGTGTTTGTTTGAATGGCGACTACTGATAACATACAAAGACTGGTGCTTCTTTTCAGTAGAATTGAAATGATGGCTATTTCTTAACATTCAGGTAATATAGAATTGAAACCATAGGATTCTTTTCCTCCACAATCAGAAAGTTGCATAGAAACTTGCAGTTTAATTACAATTCTAGGCCAATGTACAATTGAGTGTGTAATAACTGTATTTGACAGAACTGGATTTCATATCATTTTTGTGTAGAAGGTGAATTTTACTGATCCTAAAATGAGTAATCCAAGAATTGCAAGTACTAAGTGTTACTTTTAGCTTTCTCAAAAACCAACAGAAACAATTCCACAGGGTTAATCTACTAGCAGATGAAAAATGTTTCTCCCCTTCGTGCAGCAATTATTTGCTTAACCTTAGATCAATGTTTCTCAACATCAGCAACCTTAAGATGTGTAGACTTCAACTTCTAGAATTCCCCACAGCATAGGTAAGAGTTACTAGGTTCAGATAAACTGTCCTAGATTGTGAAATGAAAAAAGTGATCTCATTAGGTTGCAGCTGGGAATCCCATGCATATTGTTCAGAAAAAGGAAATAAATAGTAGTTTCTTTGTTTAAATTCAATAACTTCATCATTCTGATTGTAGATTGGCATGTCCTTTACCCAGGTGTTTTCATACTGCAGCTTCACATGTCTTTTCAAAATTAAGACACTTGCAGGGTTTTTAAAAATTCTAATTCATATTATTTCATTTTACTTTTTTAATTTGGGGGTTTTATTTGGAGTTTTAAAAATACATAAAAATTTTATTGTGAATTTTTAAAGTTATTTAAGGAGTTTCTCAGTCATTGAGTCATGCTTGTTTCCAAAGGTGTTTTTTCAAAAGACAACTGGACTTCCTTTGTTTTGCTTGAAGATGTTTCACTTTTCATCCAAGAAGCTTCTTCAATTCTGACAGAACAAAAAGTCTGGGACAATTCTCTTGGATGAGAAGTCAAATGTCTGGGACAATTTTTAAAGTTAAATGAAGTTATCTTTTTTAAGTTTATTGAATATAACATTAGTTTCTTTTCTCTGGCTACTGAGTATATTGATATATTATTTTAATAAACATTTTAAAAGAAAGAAAGGTACAAGTAAAAGAAAAAGGAGACAAAAACACACTCTTGAACATAATAAACAAGAAAACTACAAACATTGTTAAACTAAATACAATTGAATATGTTAATGGGATTTTTAAATATTATATCAAGAAATCATGAATTAAATATAAAGTCCTATAGGATATTAAAGAAAGAGGGGTAGCTAGGGTTACCAAATGTGAAATTATTTTTTTTCAGTTTGTTGTCTCATTTGGATGAAAGAGTGGGTGATTTTAAGAAATAGGAGAGTATAGGGCGGCATTGGAAGGACATGACTTAAGGTTTGGATGGCATGGTTATTTCTGATATGATAAAGTCAACATGAATGTGGATTTTAAAAATCATTTTGTTAGTCATACCCCAGGGAGCCTTTTTTAGAAGAGAAATCATAGTTAAATAAAAATAGTTATGCTAATTCGTTGATTTTTTTTCTCAAAGAGAATTAAACTTAAAAATGAGAAAATTGAGTTTAAAGATTTAACATGCCATTGGTTATCCTATACTCATTTAATGGAAATATTTAAGTTGGATAAAAAAAAGTGTGAATATGAAAAACTTGATGTAGGATGATGATCATATTATTGCCAAGATGTATAAACCTTTATTAAAAATGGAAACTGATGACAAACTTAATGGAGAATATTTTAAAAGTAAATATACAATTGAAATCAGAGATAATTCTTTGGGGCTTGGTGGACCAACAAATGAAAACATCTTATGGAATGTTGGTTTTATATATAACAGCAGCAAGATTTTTATATGTTCAAAGTTGGAGGAACTTAAAGATATCCACAATGGAAGAATGGATGGTAAAGCTGGTGGAATTGGCGGTCTTGGTCGCAGAAAAGATTTAGCAAATTTTATTTCTACTTAAAAGTGCAAGAAACTGAAAGAAATGAAAAGCTGTTTTTGAAATTTGATGATTAGTATTATATGGGATTATCAAAATAATGTAGACCAGATATTAACCTTAGAGCAAGAGTTAGATGCAATCTTATATCTATATCTGTACCAAAAGAAAATCAGAAGTTATTATTTTTCCACTTTTCTTACTTTTTTTCTTCTTTTCCTTTCTCTGCACTTTTACTTTTATTCTTTTTTGAGCCATTTTCCAATTTCTATTTCTGTTTATGTTACAACTTTGTGGGGGTTTTTTTAAATCAATAAGATTATGTATAAAAAAATTGATCCTTCAATAGGTATTAGTTCTCTTTCACAAGCAACTTTCACCATGCATAGTGAAACATTCTAAATCTAGTATTTGGAATTTAATTTGGTAGACATATAACAGTAGCTGATCTCCTGAAAATCAGAGTATATGTAATACCACAACTGTATATTTATATCATATCATACCCCCATTATGCTAGTCATTGTTTTTTAATGGTTCAAGATGGTAACTAAATATGTCACAGTGAAAAGATACGTTGTTAATCAATCAAAAGAAGATTTGGAAGTATTTCTTGACATTATTAGACAGTCAGCAAAACATTGATTCTTTCAGGTCACTAATCCTTTCAAAGCTTATATTTCAAGTCTGATTAGGGCATATATTTTATGAACTAGGACAAAATTTCAGTGCAATACTTTGAAAGAAATAGGTTAAGGAGCTTCTAAGTGCCTATGTGAGAAATGCTACTCAGGAACTTTATAAACTATTTGTATCCTTTGTATGCTTTAGATACTGAATACTTATTAAATCATTAATAAAAATGAATTATTAAAACAGAATTATTGGAAATGAGGGCAAAAACATTATAAAACACTGGCTTCAAGGCTGAAAGAAAAGCAGCAATAAAATATTATTCCTATATTTCAACAATTCTCGGTATATACAGGGTTCAGATTTAATACCAGTAAAAAAAAACATTTCTATTTTTATATTAGATTTTGTCGTGCCAATTAGATGGACTCTGATGACTTTTTGCATAAGATTAATCTTTTGATGATCTCACAAGAGCAAACTGCTAATATGGTGGCTCAGTTATTACTACAAGAATTAATATATATACTATTAAATTCATGAAAACAGGGAAAGCGTGTAGTTCAAACAATTTTCTTGAAGAATGGTGTTAGGTTTTTTTAAAAACATGCTTTTTTTTTTTGCTCCTATAATGTGAAGGTACATAATCAAACATTTTTGACTGAAATTCTGTCTACCTCTTTTTATGAAATTTATACAATGTCACAGGTTCTTTTTTAAACTGTACCTTGACCCAGAGTCAAAAGAACCATAAAAGCACTGGAACCTGGACAGGTATTTTTTTCTTTATCCTCCTATAAGGGTTGGGGAGAAGTTTTATTTTGGGTAAAAAGGAACATATAAGATATAAAAGTGAAATGTAAACTTTACAAATCTATATGTGAGTGCTTTTTATTGTCTTTATTTAGCAATTCTTCTCCCCCCAGCATCAACAATGAACAATCAACTGGAACGGGGGGGGGGCTGCAATAGCCACAGCCACTCAGTCTTGTCAGGGTTGAGCTTGGGCCTGTTGGTCCCAATCCAGATCCTCACATCCTCCAGACACCGGGACATCACCTCAATGGCATCATTAGTGCAGCCCGGGTACTGATGATACTCTATCCTGTGCCATCGGATGATCTCATCCATGTATATGTTAAATAGGAGAAGGGAGAGAACCAAATCCTGAGGAACCCTGCAAGGCAGGGGCCTTGGGTTTGATCTCTGTCCCCCTACCAACACCAACTGGGTACTGCCTGAGAGATAGTAGGAGAACCACCGCAACATGGTGCCTCCCACTCCCAGCCCCCTAAGCCACCCCAGAAGGATACCATGGTCAATGGTATTGAAAGCTGCCAAGAGGTCAAGAAGCACCAGGACAGAGGAGGCTCCCCCATCCCAGGCACACCGGAGATCATCCGCTAGAGTGACCAATGCCATCTCAGTCCTGTATCTGGGTCTGAACTGGACTATAAGGGATCCAGATAATCAGCTTCCTTCAAGGTGCATAGGAGTTAAAGTGCCACCACCTTCTCAACAACCTTCCCTAAAAAGGAAAAGTTGGAGAACAGATGAAAGTTGTTCAAAACAGCTGGGTCCAGGGGAGCCTTATTGAGGAGGGGTCTCACTACCGCACCCCTCACTCAAAGAAGCATTAATAACCACCTGGAGCCAGCTGTGTGTCACCTCCTGGCAAGCCGAAACCAGCCAGGAGGGACACGGGTCCAATAAACAGACAGTGGCACTCATTGCACCCACCACCTTGTCCACATCATCAGAGGCCACAGAACAAACTCTTCCCAGATAACAGGACTAAGACTTGCCCCAGCCAGAGTCCAAGTCCAACCGAATATGGGTGATTTTATCCAACAGAAACTGGACCAACTCCTCAGATCTGTCCTGCAAAGGTTCCTCGACCTCCCCCAGTTTCAGAAGGGAGGGAGTCACCCTAAACATGATGGCTGCGCGACAGTCTGCAGACACGATAAGAGCAGCATAGTAAAAACGCTTTGCCACTGTTATCGACACTAAGTAGGTTAAAATGTGGACTCCTAGTAGTGTTTGGTCAGATTCAGCTTTTCTGGACCTCCAGCAGCACTCTAGATGTCTCTTCTGCCACTTCATCCTCCGGAGCTCCTCAGTAAACCAAGGAGCCCTCCTAGATCTGTGGACAGTGAGAGGTCACAAAGGCACAACCCGATCTAAGCCCTCGCAGTGGGACTATTCCAAGCTGCCACCAGGGCCTCAGCTGAGCTGTGGGCAAGGGAATCAGGAATCTCCCCAAGATCCCTCTGAAACCCAATTGGGTCTATTAGGCACCTGGGGCAAAACCACCTAGTCGGTCCCACCCCTCTGTGGCATGGGGTGGCAGCCAGAAAATCCAATCTCAAAAGGGAGTGATCTGACCATGACAAGGGTGAAATAACTATATTCCCCAATTCCAGATCATAGCACCATTGCTCTGAGATAAAAACTAAGTTGAGTGTGTGACGTCCCCTATGAGTTGGACCCTGAATTACTTGGGTCAGGTCCATGGTTGCCATGGTGGACATGAACTCCTTGGGCCTTATCCAAGGTCTCGCCAAGGGATGAAGTCCCCAAGCACCCTCATCCTGGGCAAGGTTCAAAGGTGACTACCACAAATCAGAACCAAAGCCAGTTCTGGGTTGCAATGTCTTCTTCCAAACCTCTCATTTTGACAATGAGAAAGAATAATTTTATGTTGCAAAAGAGGGTGTCATTCTCTGATTCCTTTGCAAACTGTAGTTCAGCAATATCTGAAAGACCACCACAAATGAACTAGGGTTTGGAGGTCTGCAATCAATTTTCACAATGGTTCAAATGTGTAATAGATGTGATGTATGAGTAGATTTAAACTGAAATTGTTCCTCTTTCTAAAATTCTAAAACTATCAAAAAATTTCTTAATCTAAATGTTTAAAAGAAAAATGTTATATACTCTTCCATTTTGAAATATAACTTTTTTCACAGAAAAAAAGAATATAATTGTAAGTTAATTTAATTTTGAATCTCCCTTTCCACCAATGAATGCTGCTCAAAGTATTCCAGGCAGCTGAAAATCATAATTGCAATAATTTTAAAAAATAGAATGTATAATTAAACAGGACTAAACTTTATTATACAAGCGTATTGGAAGTGGGTTGCACTAATCAATAAACAGTATATCTTAGGCTTTCCTTCACTTAAGAAGGTACAGGATTTTACTTGCTAGAGAAGACAATAGAAACTATAAGTCATATGACATTCTTTAGCAGGAGTCCCAAGGCTAAAAGTTCTAGCTAGAAAAAAGTTTCTCTTCTTTAACATGTCACTAAAAATATATTTAACAGTGGTGGGATCAAGAGAAGACCCCTTCTTTCCTTCTTTTCCTCTTTCCTTCCTGCCCTCCCCTTCCCATCCATCTATCTACATTCTACATTTCATGGAATGGAAGAATTCAAACAATATTTTTGTTTGAATATTTTTCATTTCTTCCATCAATTCTTGCCACGAAAAAACATCTGTTAAGGAAACAAATATGGAGTAGCTGTACAAAGTCTAGAAGATTCAGTATGGAAGCATCTTATATATCAAGAGTTTTCTCTACTGTACTGTGTGCCATCAATTATATCTCAGTCCAGTTACTTCATCATGCAAGCTTATATATAATTTTGCTACATTTTTATTATTAGATTGTTCTCTTACCTGAATGTACATCACATCGTTTTGAATAGATATGCATGCCACTGAGTCTCCTTGAGATGTGTTATCTATTTGTACTTAGAGCATTTGGTGCTATTTGCCAGCGATTGCATTCTAACATCTTATTATCATGACAGCCTTAGGGGACAGAGGCTTAATGACATGGATGTGCTGAACCACTCTTGTGGTTCAAGTTCAGCTTTGCAGAGAGGGTGAGTTCCTGTCTCTTGTCTCTTGCTCCTGCCCACCTAACTGTTCTAAAGCATTGTGAGTAGATAGATAGATGCTGCCATGATGGTGATGTGAAACTGCTGGCTGCATTCTGCGTGGGGAACTTGAAGTAGCACTGGATCTGCTTGGATGCAATCAGTGGAGAAAGGTCCTAGATGAGCCATCTTCCTCTGCTGCAGGCTAGTGATGTAAAGGTAGTTTGCCCTTGTGGTGAACCTCATGTAACAAATAGACTAGCGACTGTCAGTTGTCAGGACTTCTGCTGTGTGCATAACATTGTAGCCTCACTGGCCTTGATGCCATATACTAAATAAAAAAATGTCAGCCTTCTCCAATCCACAGGGACCCATAGGGACTAAAAAACTCCCAGAATGCCTTGTGTTTGGTCTTGCTTTAATTGCAACACATCTGGAAAGTGGAGTTCTCAGAAGACCTTGAGAGCAGAGAGTATCTGGAGAGTTCAGTACAACTTGTTGTGGGATGATGGACATATTTAATAATTGGCCTAATTTTAAAGTGCTGGCCTAGAAACCACAAGGCTGTGAATTGTAGTCCCACCTTAAGTGTCGTTCTTTTTGAAAGCCACCTGGGTGATTTGAGGACCCAGATTGTTGGGGACAATATGCTGATGCTGTAGACTGCTTAGAGAGGGCTGTAAAGCACTATGAAGCACTATATAAGTATAAGTGCTATTGCTAAGTGCTATTGCTATATGGAGTAAAAGATAAAAAGAGTGGGCTACTGACTTAGAAAGCTACTCATTTATTATTTATTTTTTATTTGATTAGATGTATACCCCTCCTCTCTTCCCCAGTTGAGGGGAACTCAATATTTAGACTATCAAGTGCACACGTACGTGACATTTTTTCCTGACAGGATAGTTGCTTCCTAGAGCGATAGCATAGAGACCTTACTGTCCTAGACTGTGAAAGATTACACTTACTGGGCACTCACTTTGGTGAGCTTTACATGGTTCTAGCATCCAATCTAAAACAAAGACTCCTTTTCTAAATAGCAGGAGGAAAATTGTTGTCTTGCCTCCAAAGATCAAGTGTGTCTGCCTTCTTTTGCTAAAGATATTTACTTTTACTAAAACCCCTGGCATTCAGGCAGCCTTAACAGCTGGTTCTAGTAATGTGCTTTAATTGAACAGGTTTGCTGTCTTTTTCTCCCCTCTACTGAAACAATGAGCTTTGCATTCAGAGGGGAACAGGAGAATGAACACTTAAGAGCACAGACTAACAAGAGCAACACGTCCATGGTTTAAACAAGAAGCCTGTTGGTTGGGCGTTTGAGGATAGTATTCACAGAACATTAGCTCAATACAGAGGGCCTGGCTTTAATCCATAGCTCATTGCCAGGTGGCATGGAAATTAATCTATGCTTTATTCAAGGTATTAGTTATGGTATTTTTAAAGGCTTGTAGACCAGGGAGGCAAGCACGAAGCAATGCCCACTTGTTCTTCTACTTTATGGCATTGTGGCATTATGTCTGACAATGCTTCTTTTCTTTTAAAAAGCTTAAAAAGCTTTTAAAAGCCAACTCTACAGCATCCTGTAGCCCCTGGAGATATTTTCTCTTCTGTAACTCCGCCCTTTACAAATAGAAAAAGAAGGAGTTAATTGGAAGAGTGGGCAATAAATAACCCCTTTCAAATCCAACCAGTTCCAATCTGTTTTCCCAGACATCAGTTTCCGAACAAATCATAGGAAAAAAGTATATCTGTCTAATATCTACAGTAAGTGACTCCAGCAAAAGCCAATACAATGTAGATTTAGTTGCAGGTAGTTTTCAACTTACAATGCTTCATTTAATGATTGTTTGAAGTTACAATGGCAGTGAAAAACGTGACTTATGACTGTTTTTCACATTTACAACCATTGCAGCATCCCCATGGTAGCATAATCAAAATTCAGATGCTTGGCAAATGGTTCATATTTATGATGGCTGCATATATATGTGATCCCGGGGGGCATGTGATCACCTTTCTTGACCTTCTGACAAGCAAAGTCAATGAGGAAGCCATTTTCACTTAACAACCATGTTACTGACTTAACAATTGCAGTGAATCACTTAACAACTGTGGCAAGAAAGAACACAAAATGGGGAAAACTCACTTAATAACTGTCTCACTATGTTGCTCATAAATGTTGGCTCAATTGTGGTCATAAGTTGAGGACTACCTATATACGCCAAATGTTATTATTTTATTTATTCAATTTATATCCCACCTCTCTTCACCCATTTGGGGAACTCAAGGCGGCAGAGCAGTACAATAAAAAACATTGACCTATATCATAAAAAATCAAAACACATTCGCTCACTCAATCATACACGGGGAAGGGGGAGGTAATTAAGGACACGCTTGCCGGCAAAGCTAGGTCTTCAGTGCCTTCCGAAATCCAGGCAAACTAGAGATGGTTCTAATCTCCATGGGGAGCGAATTCCACAGGGACGGAGCCGCCACAGAGAAGGCCCTCACCCGTGGCCCCGCCAGTTGACACTGTCTGCCCGATGGTACTTGGAGCAGGCCCTCCCTATGAGATCTAAATGGGCGCTGGGAGGCATAAGTTAGCAGCAGGTGGTCTCGAAGGTATCCCGCTCCTAAGCCATGAAGGGCTTTATAAGTTGTTACTAGCACCTTGAATT
>JANHGC010000489.1:87259-103083 GCA_027560395.1 Boaedon fuliginosus | reverse complement strand
CTCTGCTGACTTGTTCAGCAGGTTGTCAGATCGAATTCCCAGGCTCAAGGTTGACTCAGCCTTCCATCCTTTCTAAGCTTGGTGAAATGAGGGCCCAAATTGTTGGGGGCAATAATCTGACTCTGTAACTGTTTGGGGAGTGTTGTAAAGCTCTGATAAGCAGTATATAACATCTAAGTGCTATTGCTATCCATTTTGTAAGCTGCCCAGAGTCCTTCAGGAGTTGGGTGGCATAAAAATGTAATAAAATAAATAAATAAATAACAGATGAATGGAAAGAAAAGTCTTCCATCTGAGTTGGACTTCTCATGGATTTCTTTGGCACCAATATGAAAATGTTTCATCATTGTCTTTTTTGGCTTCTTAATTTATTCTACTAACCATATATTAATTTCTTGGTTTTCTCTTATCCAAGGACTAAAAAGGATTGTTTAAAAGCTCATACAAATTATTCAAGGTATTGTCACCTGTATGAATAGGAAATAAACAAAACTAACAAAGTTAATTTTCATTTTTTGATTGAATGGTCAGCTGAGTTACTTCAGCCAATATGAGATAAAATATTAATTTAAAGTAAAACAGTCCAGAAAGTCCAGCTATAGTAGGAAGAAAATAGCCTCCTAAAATTCTACCCAACAGTAATATTTCATAGAGAAGATTTATTTAAGGACTTTCCAGGGATGTGGTGGAGTTCTTCAGTTTAGAAGGCCTTAAGATGGTACTTAAGATGGTATCTTATCCTCTCATTTTTGCCTAAGACATAATTTGCACAAAATTATGTAAATTGAGTACTAGAGGTCAAAAGTAAATAAGTTCAGCCTTGTAGGAGTTACTTGAATTTTCTTTTTACTTATCTGAGGTTCAGAATTACTGGATTCAAATTCTAAATAGGGAAGGGGACAAATATATCTCTAAAATTAAGATACAACTTTTTATATTTAATACCAGAAGTGAATTTATAACTTGCTTTCATACGTTATGAGTTGTAGTGTGTATACTATCAGGAGAGATTCCTATACATCATGAAACCTGGTCAAGGGACTATTGAACAGTTGGTAGAATCAATCTTTCCAATATAGCAAAATACTTTTTTTTTCTAGGTCTGGCAGTGTGGCGGTAGCGTTGAAGTCCTACCTTGCTCTAGGATTGCCCATATTGAACGAGCCCATAAGCCATACACAGAAGATCTAACATCCCATGTCCGAAGAAATGCATTAAGAGTGGCAGAAGTTTGGATGGACGAATTCAAAAGCCATGTTTACATGGCATGGAATATTCCTCAGGAGGTAGGTTACAAATGGACATCAGTATGACCATAAAGCCTTATACTACAAAACAATATCCATTTCAATTTCATAAGTTTCTTCAAGAATCTGTCTTGTGAGACCAAGTGATAACTGATAATCACTGATACTTATATTGTTAATTTGAGAAGTCTGTCGAGAGAAACATATAAGCCAAGACAACATGGCCTTAGACAAGTCTAAGAGGGTTATCAGTTAGAAACAGTCATTTTACAATTGCAGTAGGACTGCAATTACATTTAATTATTTCAGCAATTTTATAGTACAAGAACCAGATTAGGATAATTGTATCTTAAATATATGATCAAATAGCCTAAATTAGTTCAGCAATGAATGTTCATCACATGATTTGTGTCACCTGAAACTTTTCTCAGTTGTACCTCTGATTTTTTTTAATTATTTTTTTTATTTTTAATATTTAATATTTATTTTTAATATAATAATTCCATCATCAGTTGAACCGTGTATTGTCTGGATACAAATATCTTTGTTTCTAACTATAATAATAATAATTTATTGGATTTATACCCCGCCTCTCTTCACCCGAGGGGAACTCGAGGCGGCTGATTTTGATAGGACTGGTTTTCTGCATGCACAATACTCAGAACACAATAAATACTGGCTCCACATTAAAAATCAATTTCAATCATCAATTAATCCATAGCAGTATATCAAGATCATAGAGAGAGAAATTGAGAGTATTGAAATAAAAGAATGATCTCCAGACCTGAATTCTAATATAGGACTGATTTGTTTGGGAAACATCCAGCCCCCACTTTTAGCAATCGTAAGAGCACTTAGACTTATATACCGCTTCATAGTGCTTTACAGCCCTCTCTAAGCAGTTTACAGAGTAAACTGTTGGCTTTGGGAACATTGTTCCCAACAATCTGGGTCCTTATTTTACCAACCTCAGAAGAATGGAAGGCTGAGTCCATTTTTACCTCCATAATATCTTTAATTTTGTTAGCAGGCATCATGTAGCAGAAGATAATGCTCTATTAAAATACAGGAAAGAAATCTATTTAAATGCAAGACATCTCTTATTGCATTGTAACCCTTACCCCCACCCCTGACACACTTCCATGAAAACAAAAGATATGCTTTTTCTGCTCCAGACTTCACTGTGGGATGAAATCCTGTAAAATATTTATTACAATATACCTTGAAATATTTCATCCTCTCTCCCCAAAAATGAATGTGTTATGAGCCTTCATTCAATCCAAAAGTAACCTTACCACAAAACAGAGTCAAGCATTTTTCTTCCATCTATTGCCCCTTTCCTTCATCCATTCTTAACACATGTGCTATTGAGGTCCCATCAACACTGGATCTGTATGAATATGTCTCGAGTGACAGCAATGTTTT
This sequence comes from Boaedon fuliginosus, assembly GCA_027560395.1. NCBI lineage: Eukaryota > Metazoa > Chordata > Lepidosauria > Squamata > Lamprophiidae > Boaedon > Boaedon fuliginosus. The sequence goes on along the minus strand of JANHGC010000489.1, from coordinate 100,411 downwards.
ACAGTTCACTTTAAAAAATGTGATCTCTTTCCTAAGAGTAACAAAAGCTTGACTTCATTTATTCAGGGAAGTGTAAGTGTACTTCATTTATTCTGGGATGTGAGGACATAATCATTTATATATAGAGAAAATTTGGGTTCCTATCAAAAACTGTTTTGCTCCTGAATTTCAGTGTAGCTGTGACTCTCAAAAAAGCTACAATTTATAAAGGCTATAATGAGATAGTTAAGTGATTTCAATTTACAGGGTTTTTATGGAACATAGCTGTCTTAAACTCTAGGAATCCATATTAGCAGCAAAGCTTAGCTATAAAAATATAATAAAAAGTTAAACAATCTTTGCAATGCTTCTAATGAAAAGGCCATCAAAATGTTTATATTCATATTTGGGGAAAAAAAGATGGACTGAAAAATACGAGTCTGTACATTGATAAAGCCACTCTTCAGCTTCAGCAAGCTAGTAATGTCTGGAAAATGTTCCTGATTTTGTTGACAGAAATGTTTTCCAGACCATCTTGATTTCAATTGTTTTGGAATCTGGAAATTGTCTTTTCAAAAACTATCATTGAGGAGCTGATTAAAAATCCTTCAAAACCTGTGGGAAGTTTTCTCTTGTTCACTATAGTTGAAATGTTAATGAAATAAATGGTCTGTGTATAGCAAGAATGACTTTGATATTTCTGACCTTCCTTCTGGCCTTCATGTGTAGGATTCTGGAATTGACATTGGGGATATCTCGGAGAGGAAGGCCTTGAGGAAAAAACTGCAGTGTAAGACCTTCCGGTGGTATCTTGTCAGTGTTTATCCCGAGATGAGAATGTACTCTGACACTGTCGCCTATGGGGTGGTAAGAGACAGTTTATTTGCTTGAGCTGTCCTAGGAAGGAAATAGGGACAAGCGGTTTCCTGCAGGTGGACTGAACATGGCCCATAGAGAAAAGCTTTAAGAACAAAATGTGCCTGTTTATAATAGCAATAGACTTATATAACACTCCATAGTGCTTTATAGCATTCCCTGGGAATTTTACAATGTCAGCATATTGCTCCCAACTATCTGGGATTTCATTTTACTCATCTTGAAAAGATGGAAAAGCTGAGTCAACCTTGACTTATGTGGTCAAGATCAAACTCCAGGCTGTGGGCAGAATTAGCCTGTAATACTGCATTCTAACCACTGCACTACCAGGGCTCTGGTGTTATAAACACAACTGAGAGTGTTGTGATTAATCAGCACTGGATAATAGTGTTCATAATGACATAAACATTGCCCTTATGGATCAAATCCCTAACTCATCTACACCAGCAGTTTTGTCTTACAGTGGCCAACCAACCAACTGCATAAGGAAGCTCACTAGTCATTCAATAGATAACCTTCAGAGGCAGTCACACGTTGCTATCAAGACACTAATTCCCATGACTTCCATAAGTTCGTCTACCTCTTTTTTTGAAGCCAGTTATGTCAGTAATCAGCACCAAATCTCATGGTAGCAAATTCCAAAGCTTATATAATAAATATTTTGGCCTTAAAAATGGTTTTTATGTGAACATTGTATTTTTGTACTGTTATATATACAAAATGATGGTATTTTACAGTACTGTGAAACAAGTTGGATATTAAAAAATTGAATCCAAGGCACTGGGAAGATACATTGAACACAATTTACATTTGTATTATCTGGCAATAATAATTACTTCATAGGAGGGGGGGTATTTTTGTTTTTTGTTTTTGAAAATGCATATTGATGATCTGAAGTTCAGCCAAAACTGAACAAACCTCATTCACTGAGCAAGTTTACTGTTGGAATTTTAGTGAATATTGAAATTCTTTTTTTAATTGAAATTGTTCGAGCTTGAATTGAAATTCTTTTTTTTTATTATTCAAAGTTGACTGTAAGGTCTTGAATACCTCATTTTTTCCCCCAGGCCTTGTATTGGATGGATGAAGCTCCCTGTAGGATGTGATTTATCTGTGTTTTTGTATAGAGGAACCACAACCCATCTTGCTTTGCTTTCATAGTTTATTATACTGTTGGCCAGAGACGGTTCAGAGTCATGTGATGTCGAAATTTAATTAATTGTTTAAATATTACAGGCTATGCTGAAGTTTCACACTATGCATTCCTATTTAATTTAAACAGTATAGCTTTTTCTCACAATGATAGTTAAATATTTGTTACAAAAATATAGTTGCAAACAGGTGTAATTCCTGTCCTGTTTTAACAAATAATTCACATTCTTTTTTTTCTGAGCCCTTACCCTTCTTTTTTATATTTCCTAGCTACAGAATTCCCTAAAAAGTGATCTGTGCCTTGATCAGGGACCAGATACAGAAAATATTCCAATCATGTACATCTGCCATGGAATGACACCACAGGTTAGTAAGATAAATCTTGCATTTTATTCTCACCCATATGTGAAAAGAACTGTACTGTAGCTAGCAATTATTTTTTCTACTACAATGCTTTCTAAGACTGTTAATAATAAATGGAAATAATATTTGTTCCTGATGTTAAGTATTATGAATCGCTTAATTAGTGCCTTGCCAAAAAGTCACAATGGAAAATTAAGAATGCATAGAATTGTTGGCATAGACTTTTACTATTCTTCCTAGAAAAAATAGGATCCCAAGTGTGAATGCAACATTAATTATTTCAGGGACAATTATTTTCCCTATATTTCTACATCTCACATATTAATGCCATTTAAAACACACATGTGCACACACACTTGTTCTTCCAGTAAGTATGCTTGAGTTTATAATAAACAAGTAGAGAATTATCGTTCTTTTGGCTTTTCAAGAAACAATCAGGCATGGAAATCCCATGGTTTAATTTTGGACTTTGTTACAGAAGCATTACATAACATTATAGTAATAATTTCAAATGTTGCTATGCAAGTTTTATTTTAGAGCTATCTATTGTGATTTTCTAGAAGAGTCTGTTTTCTAGGTAATACAAGATGAACCAGGAATAAAGAGATCCAAAGACCATTAGAAACTAGAGAGCTGCACTTGTAAATAATATAAATGTTAGCCTCCTAATTTAGTTCTTTTTGAGATGAGACAGAAAATCAGCCACCCAAAGGGGAATAATTTCTGTGCATGATCTATTGAGTTGATTGGAATCTTAAAAATCCTACATGGAATTCTTAGTGGCTTATGTTCCCATATTAAACATATATGTATCACTCAATAGCATCTATAATTGTCTTCAGAAGTTTTAATTGTAGAATGTCAAATAGTAATAGAGGTGAATTTGTATGATTCAATGCTATCTAAAACTGTATTATTAAATCAAATTACTGGAGCTGTGTGAATTGATAAATACCCATATTGTCCTTAAGATTTTTTTTCAAAGACCTTCATCACATGCTTTTCCTTTCTGAGATTCTTATACGTTGCCCATACATTGCCAATAACATATTTTATGAAGGGGATGCGTAATATTTGACTAAAGAACCAACTTCTAACAGGAAAAGATTTCTTTATATTGAGAAATGTTGGAAAGTTTATTGTCTTTGCTCAGTTTTTGTTTCTATATAACCATGAAAAGATATTCAACCTCCATTTTCACATTAGTAGAATTGGTTTTCCTGTATATGATGTATTTAATATTGATTGTACTAGTGAGGGTACACTAGAGTAAATTATGAATGATGAAGAGAAATTTTCAGAGTCTACTTAGACACTGCACAGGCTACAGCTTTTTTCCTCCTCAACTTTATTTTAATAACTATCATTTGCCAAGGGGAAATTCTAACAAAATTCAGTATTCTTCAAGTAACCGAGTCCTTCTTCTGTTATTGATAAGTTATTAAAAGTCTTCCTTTACCTTCTGGAATTATTTTATAACATGTTTTGATGTATCATTTATCTTCTGTAGTATTCTAAAAAGACACTGTTGCAAATTCAGACTGAAAAAATATGATTATATTATGGCACACATAAAAGGTTTTATTATTAGCATCTTTTTTTGTATTTGATTGATCTGTTTTGCAACTAAGTACACCATAAATGAGTTCATGCATAAATGTCCTGTTAGTGTTGTAACTTTTTCTAGAAATTTAGGATTAGCACTATACTTTCATTAATTAGACTTGATGTAGATTAATGTTGATTGTACAAAAAAATATGATCTGAACTACTGTAAATGAGTTTCTCTAAAATTGACTTTGATATATTTTGGCATTTGCAAGGAACTCCTAATTTTGTGTCTTTATTATCTTATAATTCTGTTTACCAAATTTCCTTGTGGAGATAATATCAATATGAAGATATATAGGAAATGTATTAATTTCCAACTATGTTTTCCAATTTATCAAGTTTGAATACTGATGAGTAGATAGACATGGACCATGTGCAACACTCCAGATGTTATTGATCTGCATCTCACATCATTTAGTTCCAGCTAAAAGAAAACTTGACTATTACCCACCCATGTACTAGAGGTTATACATTTGGCAATGTATGTGGACATACCTATCATGGCTTATGTCATGAAAATGTGATAAAACTTCTGCCATTGTTTTTTAAATTGCTACTGGCTGTATCTTTAAATAACTTATTTTATGCTGACTTTTGCCCAGAGGACATGGTTAGAGATGGTTTGATGTTGCTGCCTTCATCTTCCAGAATTAGAGGATGAACCAACCAATTACTGTTGAAGTTGAAATACAATTTCTTATCCACCAGGCATATATGTATCATGCTTGCAGCTTCCAACATTTGTTTAAATATTTTTCTATTGCTTTTTATTTAAAAAAAAAATCAACATGGTTTACATAATTAATATGTTTAAAAAAGGAAACAGAAAAATATATATAAACCAGTATATAGGAATACAATGAACCTAATAAACAAACAATGAACACAATAGAGAAACGTTAAAAATGAAAATAAAGAAGATGTATAGCAGCTGATAAGAAACTATGAGAATAGGTAAAGAAATAAGGAGGTATTAAAAGAAAATTTAGCCAAGGACAAGTTAAGATGGCCTATGCATTAGGGCATCTTAAAAAATGGCCATAGCATAGCAGACATTTGTTCAATCTAGATATTGCGTTAGATGAAGCACATTTCAATATTTCAACAAGATCAATATATTGGAACTGGGATGTAATCCACAAATCTTCTGTATGAAAACATATAGACTGGATATGCTTGTAAGAAAGCAGGTGGTCACAAGCTCTTTAAAGATAGATATGACCTCCTTAGGGTAATCATACATACATACATACATACATACATACATACATACATACATACACACATGCACACATGCGCATGCGTGCACACACATTCACACACACACACACATATAGAGAGAGATAATACACACACACACACACACACAAACTGTGATATTCTGGCACATTCTAGGGCATCTCTAGAGTATGCTTGGAAACTGTATTCCATGCTGAAAGATTCTAGATGCAAAGAAAAATACTAAATGCTCATTCAGAGAATCACTGGGATGTGAAATAGGAAGCTTGCATATTCTGTTTTTGGAGTATTCAATTCAGATAGATGCTCCATTTACAGCTGCATTGCTTATTTTACAAAATATATATTTTACAAAGATCATTTTACTGTATGTTTGTCAGATTTCTTTAATATGTGGTTCTTTTCTCTTGTTTTCAAGCAGTGTTCAGACATTTAAATTACACAAAACAGTATCATGTGAAACTATGGAGTCAATAAAACTATTTTTTTTAGATAGAGAGAGAGAGACACAGGTCCAAGGCCAAGAATTTGGAAGAACATTTGAGAAAAGATTGAAGAATATGTTGCATAATTGTTGTGTCTACACATTGCCAGCCAAATTTTAAAGCATCTGTTAATTACTTGATCCATTAAATGTCAAGTAGTAGTTGGAATGTTATTATGAATTTGGATATAATTCTGCCATTAACTTAGGTTTTATAGAAACAAGTGTCTGAAAAGAAAGACCATTAAATGTTGCTTCCCTGAATCATGTTCTTTTCAAAAGTAATTAGTTCTGGTTTCATTAGAAAGTAGGATACTTTAATTCTTTCATTATGTTTTCTCCTCTTTGCCTATCAAGGACATTTTTAAAGTATTTATAGAAATAACATTACAGGATCAAGTTAATGGAAGTTAATGGAATGAAAAGTTGCAAAAAAAAAATATGTGGAAATGACCTGCAGTAAATGATCTGAACTCTTCTGCTATAAACTTTGGCACTGTTATCAATAGAGCTGTCTTTATTTCCTTTTAGAATATGTTGCTCCCTTTGTGAAATACAATTGCAAATTCAAATATTAAAAAATATACATTGCTAGTGTTCTATTCCCATTACTTTCCAGTTTTGTACAATCATATTTCCCAAAGTGTTTGCAACAGCATCATGATCAGAGATGCTATTCAGCCAGTTCCGACAGGTTCTGGAAAACTGGTAGCGATAATTTTGATTGATTCAGAGACCCAGCAAATACCAACTCTGATTGGCCGACACCAATAAATATCACCTATGATTGGCCGACAGTATAGCCATGCCCACCAAGCCATGCCTACAGGACCAGTAGTAAAAACATAGATCACCACTGACCACGATGTCTAACTGGCCTTTGACATGACCCTGAATTAAATTTGTTTTTCAGGACGATTCTGTTTTCCTTCCATTCCATTTAGTATTAGATACCATTGATTTAATGGTAGGAAGCCTTCCCCCCCACACACACACTTTTATTCAAGCAGAGCTTTTCCTTTTCCCTTTTCCCCATCAAAGGCAAGGTAGACTTTGGAATGGAGCTCTCAGATATACTGTATTCTTTTCCTCTTTATGTGGGGAAGGGGCTGCCCCCATTCTAACAGAAAGAAAATGTTACATGGAGCCTCCAGCTACATGCTCATAAACGTGATAGGGTCTTTGCTAATTAGAATAGTCAATAATGCAATAATTGGACTTAGGTTATAAGACAGGCCAGCAAGTATTAGGAAGTGATTTAGCGCATATGTTGCTAATGCCATTCTTTATTTAATTATCCTACCTTATAGCCTTGCCTATAGGCAGAATCTTGCCAAACTAAAGTAAACTACTTGTATCATTAAAGAATCAGAACCAGGGATGGGTTTCAGCCGGTTCGGGTGAACCAAATGTCAACTTGACATCTGGTTCACCAAACCTGCATTTAGGATGACCAGCTGGGCTGCCCCGGCCTGCCCCTCCCAGGAGTCTCCACATGGATGCCAGGTAAGTGTAGGCCATCACGGAGCCCCTGGAGCCTGGGGAGGGTAAAAACTTGGCCTCCCAGAAGTTGCTGAAGCCCTGAAACAGGCCTATTTTTGGCCTCCTGGGGGGGGGCGGATCCCTGCTGGGAAATCCCTGGAGCCTGGGATGCCAAAAACCGGGCCTCCAAAAAGTCATGGAAGGCCTAAAACAGGTCTATTTCCACCTCCAAGGGATGGGGGAGGCTGTTTTTGCCCCCGCCAGGCTCAGGGAAGACCCTGGAGCCTGGGGAGGGCAAAAATGTTCCCCCCGTGCCATGCCATGGTGCAGGATGCCGACTAGGCCACGCCCACCATGGCCACACCCACCCAGCAACCGGGCAGAGAACTGGTTGCTGGAAGTTTTGAAACTCACCCCTGATCAGAACTTCTAGGGAAGAGCTGGCCTGACCGTCTTCCTTCCAACCACACTATCTAAATTTCACTGTCTCTTATTCCTCTGGAATGCACTTCCTTGGTCCTGGGAATCTAGATTACATTCGGACACATATAAAAGCATAAGGATTATGCCGAATCCTGCAGGTTTGGGGCAACTTTAAAAAGAAAAGCTGTTTATTTAAAAAAAAAACTTTGGAAGTGAGCAAACTATAGTAAGGCACCAAATTCCTAATATAAAGTAATTTTGTGTTTTATCATATGTCTGAACTATCACATTTTTAAAGCTCATTTGAAACAAAAATCACTGAGTAATGCCAAATTTCAGCTTTGTGTAATTCAGGTCTGATGCTGTCGTTTCAATAGAATGCTTTTAAACAAAGGACTCTTGTTACTGAGAATTTCTCAAAATAGCGCATCTGCATCAAATCATTTATTTTCTGAGAACAAAAAATGAGCAGGTAATCAAATTAGAGGTGTTTCTGTGATTAGCCATTTAAGCTTATACTTTACTAATCAACTTGGACACAGATAATCTATCATTTGAAAGTAGGGGAGGTGGGCTCTAAAAGCTGTTTAAACAGTGTCTTTGCAGGGACCAGCAAGTTCTGGATATTTGCATAAGCAGAGGAAGAAATCTTTCTCAGATAACTTGGCTCATTTCAAGAGATACTAGGGAGATATATTCTCTCTTAGGGCAGAGTCTATCCTTGGCAACAGATGGAAAGGTCACTGGACTGCTACAAAACACTGGAATAAATTGTACATGAATGTGTTAATGAGAATTTTATTTTTGAATGTTGATCTTTCAGATTGCATGTCTCCTATTTTACTCTCTGTAATTAAGTGTACGCCTACAAAGACTTAGACACCAGCCCAGGTACAGCTATAAATATCTATTCTGCCTCAATCTCAGAAAAAAAACAAAGAAATTTTAAGAATTCAATTTTGCTAAATAAGTTGCTTTGCTGGAAACAGAAAATAAGCAATTCATATGCAATACATACATACATACATGATTTGCCTATTGCAAACACAGGACATAGAATCATGTTCTATGCATTAGTAGGTGCCATGGTTAAAATTGGCTACCTTCCAACATTTTCCGGTCAACAAATTTTGGGCCACTCTTTTCACGACTTCAGACTCCACTGCTTCATGTTTATTTATTTATTTATTTATTTAGATTTATACCTCGCCTCATTTCCCCAGTCAAGGGAAACTTGAGTCGGTTAACAATGATAAAAGTTAAAAATATTTCACAATAAAAGAAAAACCAAACCACAATTCATCCAAGGTGGGGCAGATTAATTCCAGGCCTTCCACCAAAGCCAGGTCTTTGTGGCTTTATGGAAGGCCAACAAGATAGGGATGGTCCTGATCTCTACAGGGAGCTGGTTCCAGAGGGTTGGCGCCACCACAAAGAAGGCTTTAGCACAGGGGGCCCCCACCTGACATTGTTTGGCTGATGGGACCCGTAGCAAGCCAACTCTGTGGGATCTAACTGGGCGCTGGGAGGCATACATTAGCAGAAGGCTGTTGTTTACATAACAGTTCTATCTGATCTAGGTTGGTGACCTGATTTGCCAGTTTCAATCTTTGTACCAGTATCACCTCATATTTTACATCAGCTATAAAACCTTTTGTGGCATAGGGCCAGGTTATTTGAGGAACCACCTATCCCTAATATATATTTTTTATCCATTTAATAAGTTTCAGCAGAATGGAAGCAATTGGGGTCTAGATAGTGCCATCTATCAGGGTCTTGGAAACATGCCTCCTCTCTCTTGGTGCCTGCCCTATATTCCCCTAGAGATCCATGTGGTTCCCACCCTTACAAACTTCTGAAAGACACTGAAAATTTATCCCCGATTCTGGGAGAAATGCTAGTTAGTAAGCCCTTATAAGATGACTCCATGATTTTTTTCTGGACAGATATCATGTTCGTCTTTTTGATTGCTTTGGCTTGTTATTCCAACCAGAGTTGGTTGGAATGAGATATTATTTAAATCTATGTAAATAAATACATAAAACATTCTCCTTTGTTACTGGATCTAGGAGGTACCAGGTATGTCTTCTGTCTGTCCCTAGTTGTGAGTGACTTGGAGGACATTCTATTTCACTCTCTATTTCCATATTAGCTGGAGTTTATAAATTTCCCCCCTCCTTACTATCTCTCTATCTCTCTTTCCTCCTGCCTGGGAATCTCAGAAGTAAGAGCTGGAGTTAGCAGGTGTCATGCAAAAGAAAAAAAAATGTTCTCTTTTTTTGCCTTCTTGTCCTCCTTCCAATTCCATTTTATTGTTTGTATTCTTTGAAAATGAAGATTGTTGGGAAAAAGATGCAGTTGAAAAACATTAGAGTTAGAAAAAGCAATTTCATATAGATATGCAGGCCAAGTCCATTTTTTGCAGTTCTTTGCTCTAATTTTTGTTACGGGTGGCTAGAAATCAAACAGTATGCTCTCTTTTTTCCCCCATTTGTCCTTTCTGATTGTCCATGCCCTCTTTTGCTTAATTCAGATATACAGCAACCCTATCTTTGGATGAAACTGGAGAGATTTGTCTTCCAACCCACTCTTCTTCCTCCTTTTTTTCTTGATACCAGACAATAGGAAGCTCTTATCTCCATCACTCCCCACTGAACTTATGACCATCTCTAGTCTGCCTGTGTTCCGCAAAGCCGTAAAGACCTGGCTTTGTCATCAAGCTTGGACCTGATCCCGTATTATCCATCCCTGATGTTTTAAAAAATTTTAAAAAATTTCTGTATTCCATTCTCCAAATCAGCCTCCCTTTTCCTTGGAGTCAAAACTGCTAGCAGACTCTGAAGCCAGAATCTACAGCATGTGAAATGGTTTATACCCCTGAGGGTTTAGCAAATGGAAATGTCAAAAGAGGTTAGCAGTGTCAATATCTTCTGTTACTTCCCATGATTTTTTCATATCTAAGTGACCCTTTTAGTAAATTAAATATTCCAGCCTGCCTCTTCTGCATTAGGAATCTAAATATATTATTTGTAAACTACTTTAGGTGAGATGGGCAGGGCAGAAATGTGATGAATACATAAATAAAAATATATTCACCTTGAATTCTTCCTCTCCATACCCCAAACAAGATAGGGGAGATGGCAAGGCAGAGATGCACAAATGGCAATTTGGGATGGCAGAAACTTCCAGAAGCAAGAACAAGTGAGGGAACATTAAATATGTTTTCAGTATATCCTGAAGCTTCAGGCAAAGAAGTGTAAATCTGCTCTGTGCAAGTATAGGTCTAATGAACTTAGCACTTAATTTTTTTAAAAAAAAAACTTGCATGGAGGAAAGAAACCTTATAGAAAACGAGGCATTCTTCTCAACATTAATGGGGCAGCTTCATGGTGCAATAATAAAATTTAAGGCACTTGAATGAAGCTTTGAGGCAATCTAGCTGATCCTTGAAGAGGCTTTAACCAGATTTACAATTTCTTTGAGGAAGCATAGCCCATGAGCTAGGGGAAAGCTGGGAAGCATTTGGCCACAAGTTTGGATGCTAGCTATGATTGGCTTGAATTAATGAACTGGGTTATTACAAGCAATTTTGACTATCATTAAAAAAAAAGATTAGGGCAATGGTTTTGGTGGTGGTTCCATTAAGAATGGAAGAATTGCCATAAGGGAGCATTTGTCCTCTCACCATCTGTCCTTGGATGATGGGCAGCAGACAGATGGTGCTTTATATCCAAGAGCAGAAAAAGAGCTTTCAAAAAACATGCTGCAAGTGTTGGCCTTTTATCAGAAAGGAGATGGTTAGTCAAGCCAGAATTCCACAAAAAAGTTGAGCGATCTGAAGTTCAGAAGGGAAAAGAAAGAATGAAATGAGCCCTCTTACAAAAGTTGTTAGGGATCACTAGAATGGCATATAGACTGTTCATTCATGGCAGATTTATACCAAACACCGTGGCTTCCCCTTAGGGACGGGCAAGAAAAAAAAATTAGTTGACATTTGGTGAGTGGCATTGACAGTGACAAACATAGGCTTTAGTCCATTACATAAATTGCAAACAAGATATAAGTTTTACATATATAGGCAACTTTAATTGGAGTTGCGTGGTTTAAATAAATAACCATACATAAGTTATAAGACCTGCCAGTAGTAGAACATAGAAAGCAAGCCCTCTCTATTTATCACTCCCCCATATTAAATCTTAAGCCTATTCCTCCCAACATTTTGACCCAGATTGTTGTGGGCAATATGCTGACACTGTAAACCACTTAGAGTGGGCTGTAAAGCACTGTGGAGTAGTATATAAGTCTTAGTGCTACTTCTATTGCTATAGAATTCCAGTTCTTGTTTTCAGCTGTTCAAGTGTCCTACAATTTCAGACAACAGCCAAAAAAGAAAAAAAAACAAAGCAAAAATAAAATGACAGCTCAGTTTTGAAGGGAATATGTAGAACATCATTCTAAAGATCTGAGAGCAAAGCCAATCATTTTTTCTGTTCCACTCTGATGAGAAAAATATAAAAATGATATTATTCCAGATCTTATGAAATCTATTCTATGCTTGTTAATTCCAAAATCATTTTAAGGATATATTGCCTTTTTTTTTTATTTTGTATCTCCAGGAGCAATGAAAAAGAATATTAGTGTGAAACCTAGTTTATAATCAGACATAATAGCAGAGAAGCATCAGAATGCTCTAAGAGAGATACATTGATTTACTGTTTCCAGAAGCATTGTTTTTATGTGGTTTGTAAATTATACATTAGGGCAGCAGATTCCAATTTGTTTACTTTGGGACATTTTTGCTCTTTCATACAATTTAATAGATATTATGAATCATAACATCTAAAACACATATGGAAGTAGTTTGGTTGTCTCAAATAGGATATTACTTTCTATTGTGCTGGTAATTGCTAAAGGTTGGAGTAGCTTATGGTGGTGATTAGGGAAGCATTATGAACTTTTCCCGAAATTAGTATGCAGCAATGAACGCTTGGACACTTCAGATCTCAGTCAGTCATTCACAAACTGGTACATGATACAAGCTAAAAGACATTTTGAAAATTCTGAGCTTCAGTTATATATGAGTGTGTGTGTGTGTGTGTGTGTGTGTGTGTGTGTGTGTGTGTGTGTGTGTGGTGTAAATGTACTGATTATTCATGTATTGGAAGTTTTAAATCAAGTATTATCTCCGCCTCCCTCTTTTTAAACTTCTATTATCACATGTAGGATTTTCAGACATAAGTTACATAAGATAATCATTTTAAACATACTGTATATACTCAAGTATAAACCGAGTTTTTCAGCACCCAAAATAAGCTGGAAAAGTCACCCTCAGTTTATACTCGGGTCAGAGCAAAAAAAATATATATATTTTTTTACATTTTGAGCCCTCCCACCCAACTCTAGGGTATATTTACCTATATTTGCTCTATTTTCAGCAGCAGGTCTGCCGCTCATCAGCTGTTTTTGCCCCCTAGAGGCTTCTGATGGAAGTGCATTTCTTTAGAAAAAAAACTTCCTTACAGAAGCCTCATGGCTAAAAACTG